>JAMJFZ010004042.1:0-117500 GCA_026225945.1 Cricetomys ansorgei
AGGCCTGGGGACCTGCAGATGCTCGCTGTTGGGTGCTGGTGGGGAAATCTGGGGCCCAGACCTTTGCAGCCACAAGAGAACTTTCTCGAACCTAGGGGAGGGAGCCGTCCCCCACATCTCTGTGTCTGGCTCCCAGGGCTGTCTATACAAAGCTTCATGAAGGGGAAATGAGTAGGCAGGGCGGCCCTGAGCTTTCCAGAGGAAGCGGCCAGCTACCGCTGCAGTTGTGCTGTGCTCTGGCGGATGCTCAGGGCCTTCCACGGACCCGAGGGGACACGGTCTGCGGGCGGTGGTGTGTGCTGTGTGTCGCTGTGGGTTTTCTTCCTTTCCTGCCTCTGGACCCTGGATTCACGGCTCTGCGAGTAGCTGTTCTGTGAGAGCATCGCTCCGCAGGCTCTGGTCCTCCTGCAAGGAGACCTGCCTACAAGGGACCTGCAGGTAAGGAGGAACCCACCAAGTCGCTGACAGACACCTGGGGGCCGGGAGGACAACGGGGGAGCCGCTTTGCTTCTCTCTAGCGGGCCCCTCCAGCTTACATCCATACTTTGGGTCCCCTGCACAGCGAAAGAGCTGTGAATGGAGCCTCAGTGACCGCATATGGTGGCACAGAGCCTTAACATTTCTGTTGCCGTCATCCCTAAACCCCCTGGGGATGCTGGGACTTTCCCATCTCTGAATATCCCCGTGTCTTTCTGAAAACCCTCAGGTAACACAGCTAAAAGAATGCTCATTTTTCCCACTTTGACAGATGAGAAACTAAAGTCTCAGCACCCACAGGCTTTCCCAAGCTCCTCAGCAAGGGGGCAGCACACTTCCCCTTTGTACCCCAGATGCCTCCAAGCCCACTGGGGCCAGACAGGCCTCACCTCCAGGACAGCAGTGTGGGTTCCACAGGCCAGGGTGGAATCTCCCTCTTCCCTCCTCATGATCCAGCCGTTCCCTAGGAGACGGATCAGGGAATTCTGTCTTATGTATGATCTTGTTCTGAAAACCTCTCTATTCTTCACGGCCGGCCCAGGTATCACATAACTTTTCCTTAACACAACCCAAGACACTGTGGTTGGTCAACAGCCTTGTGTTCGTGACACACGTGAACAGTCTCCTGGTCAGCCAGACCTTACAGGACAGGGTGCTGTTTCCTGGACTCTTGACCACTCACCTGCCCTGTGACTCCAGTACCTGGGCATAAAGGAGCCGGGGAGGGGCACATGGGTGGAGTGGATGCCTGTGAAAATGTTTGCTTTCATTTTTGGTTGTGTGAGGGAGTGCAGGCATGCACTGGTGACACAGGATACTCCGGGACACGTGTGGAGGTGGGAGAACAGCTTTCTGGAGTCATTTCTGCCCTTGGGCTAGTTGGAAACAGCCTTTTTCTTGTTTCTGCCCCACCCTGGGCCAGCTGGCCTGACAGCTTCCTACCCACTCTCCTGTCCCCCGCTGTTTCACTGTGTGCAACGCTGGGATTACAGCCACACCCCGCTTTTCACTAGGGTTCTGCACCTCATAGTCGGGTCTTCTGGCTTGTGCAGCAGGTGCTCTGACCTGCGAGTCATGTTGCCTGCCTGGTCCTTGAGGGTAAGCAAGACAGGACGGACTCATGGCTCATGAAGTTGCTCCTTAAGCTTCGTTCTCACTGCTTGGTGAAATAAAGTGTTGTGATAAGCCGGCCTGGTGGTTTTCAGATGAGAATTGCATTTCACGTTTGCTCTGCCTCCTCCTGAGTTATACCTTCCTGCTGCTGCCCGCAAGCCGCCTGGCGATCTCCTATGGCCTCTGAGCCCACCCAGGTGAAATTAGCACAAGTTTCCCTTTGGAGAAGAAACCAGCCTCCATTCTCAGGCTCCCCACCCTTGTGCGCTCTGCAGGCCCACAGCCACCATGTGTCTTCACCTCCACCACTCGCCCATCCCTGCCTCTCTCTTCTCCTGATTGCTTTGTGATTCATTTCAGTGTGTCCATCTCAGGCTTCCTGCCTCAGCTCTGGGCATTTGGGCATTTGTTCATATTTGCCACCGAATTTGTTCCTCAGTGGGACCTATGTCCCCTGAAGTCTGTCTGATCTCCCGGGAACTGATTCAGGACCTTCCCTGCTAACGTTGCCGAGGTTAGTTGTGACAGCCACATTGCACAAATGCAAGAGACACTGAGCACCACATCAGCTTCAAACTCAAACCCTTCAAACAGAACAAACACCCCAACACAGTCTTTCAGCAATCTTTAAGTAATTCTTTTTTTGGGGGGGGATAGTTCTGTCTTGTAAAAACATGAACTTGAGACACAGAAGTCTGATTCTCTGTGTTGGTATTGGAGAGACTTCCAGCAACCAGAACCAGCTTGTGTCCAAAGCATGAAACAACAGGCTTGTTGATTTATTGGGGGATGATCTCCCCCAACTGCCAACTAGGTGTGCAATCCAAGAGAAGGCACAGGCAAAAGGAGCCATTTGGGGAGATTTGGCTATAGGGCAAATGTGTGACCCTCAGCAGGTCTTGCAGTTTCACTAGAAATCAGAGGCCTGCCAATAACCTCACAGGGAGTACAGGAAAGACGGGCGAACAGGACACCTGGAAACGTGACCGTCCGCACAGGGGACCGCCACGGTGGGGAAGCTCGAGTCCTTCACACTGACTCTGTGCTCCTCGAATCCAAATCTCAGAAAATTAGTAGAAATGATGCTCTATGCTTTGAGGAATTTACATAAAATCCAGGCTACAACTTCCAGTAATAAGAACGGGGTGTGAGAGACAGCCGTGAGAGGGCTGCTCTTCTCCGGTGTAAAGAACGGATAGAGAGTACATGAGGGTGAGGTGCACAGGCTGAGCAGGAAAGAGGAAGAGGCAGAGATAGAGGAGGAGAGGGAGATGCCTTAAGATTCTGGGGATGTGAAAATAATTGATGGTTTTCAATGAAGAGGTTCAATTAAAAGCCATTTTTCTTTGCAAAATAAAATTTAAATAACAGAAATACCATACGTAGCACACAAGCCATGAAGTGTTTTCAATCCAGTTGACAGTCAGTCTCGTGTCCATAAGGGCGATGGAAGTGCAGTGGGCCATCACGGGCACCCGTGGAGATTTGAGAATTCTCCTGCGATACTGGGGTGAGCAAGAGGTGTCCCGCCGTACGGAGTTAAACCTGGCCATATCCAGCCAACAGAAAATGTGTACCCCAGGTGAACTGTTCCTCCGGAGTGCCGAGGGGTACCTAAGAGGGTTATTTTACAGCATTATTTGTTGTGGAAAGCAATGATTTCAGAACAGTTTAGGTCTTTGTAAATTGAAAAAATGAAGAAGATGTTGCAAAAATGACATGCGTGTAGCAGTCTGACATGCAAAAGCAGCACTGAAAACCGATGAAGATGTACATGAAAATACACATGCGGATACTCACAACACACAAAAGCATCAAAACTCGGCTTGCTGTGAAGGCCACGGTGAGAGAAGAGAGCAGAAGATTGGGAGAGGAGAAAAGAAACAAACCGTGAAGAACATCTGCGATGCTTCAATTTTTACTCAGGCGTCAGAGCTGCAGTAGGAGAGCAAACCACTCATGTTTGTCTGTTCATTGCGAATGGTGCGTATTTGTTTTTATTCTAGGTTTTTCTCTTCCATGTGCATTTCCATAAGGGCGAATATGTTTTAAAATCTACAAGCTTTTTAAAACTAGCTGACTAACATGAGCTGAGTTTTAACCCAGGGACGATTGGAGTTAAAGGCTAGCCTTCCTAGAGTTACAGGCTAGCCTTCCTAGAGTTGCAGGCTAGCCTTCCTAGAGTTAAGGCTAGACTTCCTAGAGTTGCAGGCTAGCCTTCCTACAGTGTACTTCCCTTTACATCACACCAAAACCAGCAGCACGACATTACACCACCTTTGAACAGGGTAGTTACGCCATGTTTGTTCCAGTTTCTGGTTGAATGTGCTAATACAAAAACCATGATAACTGGAGGACCAGGACCTCACAGCCAAGCAGGGAAGGTGCGTGATTAGCGTCCAGGGGGAATGTTACCATGTCCTGAACACTGACTCTTTCCATCATGGTGCAACAGGGTCCCCACTCTCTCCGGGTGTGGGGAGGTGGCCTAGTCTGGCCTCCTGTCCTTCCTCCTAGGTCAGCTGCTGGAGGAGTTGCCAACCTCCTAGGGAAGGCTATATTTGCCTCTGTACCTCGGGAACATTTTCCTGGGCTGGAAATGCCTGGTAGTGTAAACAAACAAACATTATTATGTAATTATTTTCTCTATTCTGGCAAGTTCATCTACATTGGGTCCTTTTTTTGATGTTATTTTTTTGTGTTCTGGTCCAGTTCTTGTTCATAGAAGAATGCTTCCCACGTTCTATACTTTCACTCTGGGGGAGATAATTAATTCATCTGTAATATAACATCTGCTTTCCCGTGTCCAGGAAAAGCTATAGCACACTGTGCTGGGCATGAGCCCGCCTTACTCCAGCCAGCCATTTACAAATGCTTGAAACAGAGGTCAGAGAGCTGGCAATGGAAACGGCCATCCAGGAACAGATACCCTTAGCCACCCGAGTCAAGGCTCTGACTTGGACCTGACTTTAATTCCTTTTCTGTTTTTGTTCCAGAAGAGGATGGAAGGCCATCAGAAGAGCACGTACGGAACTATAGTTGAAGGTAAGGAGCACCAAGGCCCTAAAGAGATCGATAATGGAGTGAAGTCACTGCTTCCTGTCCACATCCCAAAACAGGTGCAGACACGCAGTGAAGACCTAGAAGAAAGAGCCAGCTGCTGTTTGTTCCCCATGTCACCAACGCTTCTGTGCCCAAGCCACTGTTGTTTTCATGAACACACATGCACACATACAAATGCTCAGATACACATACACCTATGCTTGTGCACATACATATATATGTCTGCATATATGCACACATACACACATGCACAGAGAGACAAACACATGTGCACATAGACACATATGCTTGCAAACACACACACACACATGGACTACACACGTACACAATGCTGGGAATTGTGGCTGACACTCATTCAGAGTTAGGAGGGCCTGGAGCCAAACTGTGACATGGTTTCTCTTCCCTCATGTTCTCTCAGGTTCAAAAAAAGATGGGGAAATCCCCTAGAGTGATTTTTTTCTTACAAAGCACCCAGAACACGAAAGGAAAAGAGAAACCAGCACAGCGGAGGAAAGGAACAAAACGATAGACTTTTGTTTTCTGTGACACTGAGAACGGAACCCAGGGCCTCATGCCTGCTGGATGGGCGCTCTGCCACAGAGCTACACCCCCAGCTCCCCACCGCTGCTGCCGATTTTTAGGATTGATCTGGACTCATAAGACAGCCCCAGATCCTCAACCCTTCAGGGCTGGAGGTTTGACTCTTGGCTCTGGGGCAGCCCCCCAGCACACCTTCTGTTACAGGCCCCGTGCTGCACGCGGCCAAAGAGATGATCTTTCTGGCCTGTCTGCTCCTAAGTGTTTCTGACCATCTTCTCTCCCACCCTTCTCCAGTCTCCCACTCTGGTGTCCCTTCCCAGACTTTGACCTGACATCTGTCATGCTCCCCATCTCAAATTCAAGCCCCCTCTCCCCTGCTTCCAAGTGTATTCAGATGGCTCTGGGTGGGAGCCGCTGCAGCTCTACCACCCCAAGCACTCTTTGTCCTGCACAAGCTGAGCACATTTTCCACAGCGTGTCTGGAAAACTGTGGGTGAAAGGGTGTCTCTGCCTTGCCGTTCATGACCTCTCACCTCTGCCTCCTTCTAAACTTAAACTCACTTCACAGTTAGTCTTCTGTTGGTTTATTTGTTGGCTTTTTAGCTGCCCTGAGCAGCATGCAGGGAAGGGCTCGGGACCCTTCCTCCAGAAATGACCTCTTTGTCATGGTCCGGATGGAACTGAGTCTGTCTTTACTGTAGCAGTCCCACCTTCTGCTGTGCATCCAAGCATGGCTCCCAAGAGGGACTCTCTGAAAGCCAAGACCCACCTAAAACTCTAGGCAAACAACTGGCAACGTCTGAATGACACCTATTTTCTGGGAAGGAAGACAACTGCTTTCATGGGATAGCCACAAGACCCATGGAATCTCTAAGTGAGGCTCAAACTTTGTCTCCTCTACAGGCAAAGGGGACGCCCACTCTGTGGCAGAATCGTGCTGGCCGAGGATCCTCCTGGTGGGCAAATCTGGCTGTGGGAAAAGCGCCACAGGGAACAGCATCCTCCGCCGACCTGCTTTCGAGTCCAGGCTCAGAGGCCAGTCGGTGACCAGGACCAGCCAGGCAGAGAGGGGCACATGGGAGGGAAGGAGCTTCCTCGTGGTGGACACGCCCCCCCTCTTTGAGTCAAAGGCCCAGAGCCAAGACATGGACAAGGACATTGGAGACTGCTACCTGCTGTGTGCCCCGGGGCCCCACGTGCTGCTGATGGTGACCCAGCTGGGACGCTTCACAGCCGAGGACGCTATGGCCGTGAGGAGGGCGAAGGAGGTCTTCGGGGCCGGAGTCATGAGGCACATGATCGTCCTCTTCACCCACAAGGAAGACCTGGCAGACGAGACCTTGGATGAGTTTGTGACCCACACTGACAACCACAGCCTGCGCAGCCTGGTCCAGGAGTGTGGGCGGAGGTGCTGTGCCTTCAATAACAGGGCTTCTGGAGAGGAACAGCAGGGGCAGTTGCGGGAGCTCATGGCCCTGGTGCGGAGACTGGACCAGGAGTGTGAGGGCTCCTTCTACAGCAATGACCTCTTCCTTCATGCTGAGGTGTTCCTTAGAGAAGGCTCCGCTGAGCACCAGGACGCCTACAGGTGCTACCTGAGCAAGGTGAGGCAGGAGGTGGAGAAGCAGAAGCGGGAGCTGAAGAAGCAGGAGAGCTGCTGGGTGATTAAGATGCTTATCAGAGTCAAAACAGGCATGAGGGCCCACATTGCCATATCTGCCCTTCTTATTGTGTGTGGATTGTCCTTTATTGCCATCTTAATTACCTTGTGTATTCCCCAGAGGAACTGAGCCTTTTCAAGTGATTTCTGCCACCAACCCTCTCCCCCCAACCAAGGCTCACCATCTCTGACTGTGTCAGGATGGCCCAGCCTTCAATTAACTTCACTCCCAATTGACTCCTTGTGTCACACATGCCAAGGCTTTTCTTCTAAACACCACTATGTAAATAAAGTTTGAAAGAAAAACCTATTTCGCTCTTCGTTTAATTTGTGAGGGTAAAGGATGAATCCAGTGGCTACCATCATAAGGGTGTGGGGGCTTGGGAGGAGGAAGGCGCATGGACTGTGGAGGTGAGGATAACTCACCTAGTGCCCCGCTTCGTACAGTTGTGATGTCAAGAGGAGAAACACAAAGCTGGGAGAAAAATCTCATTTCTTATTTAGCCCTGACCTCATTGTAGCTGTAAAAGTCAGAGCTCCATCGTCTCCCTGCCCCCAAGGAAGGAGAAGGACTCTGAAGGCAGAAGAGAATGGGGACAAGAGGCCTGGACATGAGTGGGGAACTGAGTGAAGAGGTTGCAGGAGCAGAATGGGTCTCACCCCAGAGAAAATAGGGTCAGCACCAAGAAACACAGGAACCAGAAAGTCTTAGATCAAAGGTACAAAGGGCCAGAGGGCGGGTATCTTGGGCTTGGAAGACTGTACAGTGGACATCACAGGTGCTCAACAACACATACCGGCAAAAACACTGTGATCAAGAGGCCATGTGTTCATGAACCTTGATGAATACTGAATTTTTAATTACATGTAATCTTCATGTATGAAGCTAGAACATTATTCTTCAGAATTCTTCAACCATTATAAAGGTAAAAATGGGCTGGAGGACTGGCACAAGGGTTCAGACCACATACTGCTCTTCTGGAGAACTGGAGCTTGAATCCGAGCACCCACATCAGGTGACTCACCACAGCCTGTAATTCCAGCTCTGGGTGATCGGCTGTTGTCTTCTAGCCTCCATGGGCACTGCCTTCACACATACACATCCCCTTACAGACATACACGTACACACACAAACGAAAATAAAGTTAATCTTGTTTTTTAATGTAAAAATCATTCTGGGAAGATGGCTCAGGGAGTAACATGTTTGCCAAACAAGTATCCCTGTGAAGTCCAAAATTGGTGGAAACACATCTCTAACTGCAGAACTGGAGGGGAGGCAGAGGCGCAGGTGCTGGGGGTTCTCCGGCCAGGCAGTGTAATGGAAAAGGCAAGCTCCAGGCTCAGAGAGAGAGATATCTTACAATAAAGCTATCCAAGAAAGTGAAGGAACTTACAATAAAAACAGTGAAACACAGAGGAAGAAATTGAAAACATCAGAAGATGAAAGGATTGATAATGCTCATTGGTTAGCAGAATTTTCACACTCTGAAAATGTCAATACCACCAAAAACAATTTACAGAATCAATATAATTTCTGTCAAAACTTCAGTGTCATTCTTCACACACACACACACACACACACACACACACACACACACACACAATGTTAACATTCCTACGGAAGCACAAAAGATCCCAGATAGTTAAAGAATAATCCTACGCAAAGGAACAAGGCTGGGGGTACCGGTAAACCTGGTTTGAAGTTATAGTACAGAGGCACAGTCACATCAGCACCAACAAAACAACATAGTATTGGCACAAAACCAGACACACAGATCAGTGGAATAGAATAGAGCACCCCAACACAAACCCACGCACGGATAGTCATGTGGCTTTTGACAAAGAGGCAAGACAGCATCTTCAACAAATGGTGCTGGAAAAGCTGGGTACCCTTGTGTAGAAGAATGAAGCCACGCCCCTGCCTCTCACTCTGTTGAAAATCAATTCCAACTGTATCACCTTGACGTAAGACCCAGACTGTTGAAGGAAAAAGTGATGTAAGTACTTCAAGATCCAGGTGAGGGGATTCCGAAGGGGTTCTGGTTACTCTGGAAATGATGCCGATGATTAACAGATGGGATTTCATGAAATCCAAAAGCTTCTGCGCCGCCTAAGAAACGAGTCACGGAGCGGATACAGCCCGTAGAGTGAGAGAACAACCTTACTAGCTATTCATTTGATACAGGATTAATATCCGGGTATGCCAAGAACTCAAAAAGGAAAGAAATCAAGCATATTCATTTTTTAGATATAGCTAGAACTCAAAAGAAAGAAATCAGACCTAAATAAATACACAGACATTTCTTAAAAGAAAAACTACAGATGACCAATAAGCATATGAAAAATATCAGCATCATTAACCATTAGAGAAATGCACATTAAAACCATCTTGAGGGCCAGAAAGATGGCTCAGCAGAGAAGAGTGGATATGTTCTAGAGAACTGGAGCTTGTGTCCCAGCCCCCACATCAGGCAGCTCTCAGCTGCGTACTCCACGGGATCTGACACCCTCTTCTGGAGAGGCTGCAGAGAAAGGGGAATACTTGCACACTGCTGGTGGGAATGTAAGCTAGTCTGGCTGCCATGGAAATTAGCATGAGGCTTCTTCAAGAAACTAAAAATAGACCGTGTAACCCAGCTGTAGCATATATACGCTCTCACACGTTCATCCAAAACTCCAGGTCGACACACCACAGAGACGCCCACACGTCAGTGTTTACTGCAGCACTGTCGCCAACAGCTCGGTTATGGAACAACCTAGGTGTCCAGAAATAGGAGAATGGATAAAAAAAATGTGATATATATGCACAATGGGACCTTTTTACAATTTTTTTTAGAATATCAAGCATGACTACTGTATGGACATCATTTCTACCACCTTCAACTTTCCCCACGTCTTCCCTCTTCCCTCTCGACTTCATGACCTTCTATTGCTTACATATTATATTATACGTATATGCCCACGTGTACAAGTAAACGCTACCTGCTGGGTACATTTATTGGTCATGTGTATACTTGTTTAGGGATGACCAGGTAGGAGTGCATAACCCATGAGGGAGTCCATCCTTGGAGGAGACTCACTCTCTCTCTCTTAACACTCTATGTTCACCTAAACACGACCTGCACAATGACAAAACCTGTGCATATCACAATACAGGCTTACTGATCTGTGACGAACAAGAAAGCTGTGTCCTTCGCAGGAAAATGCATGCAGCCAGATCCAATCATATTGAGCAAATTGAGTCAGTTTCAGACAAATATTGGCTGTCTTCTCTCTTCTGGATTCTAGATTCTCTAGAGATAAATGAAAATCATATGTGTACCTATGACGTATAAGGACAAGTGAAACTGGCTAGGAAACAGAGGGACTCATGACAGGAGGTGGTAGGGGTGTGGAGGATATGCTAGCAGTATATCATTATATGCTTGCATGAAAATAGTCTTTCAAAACCCAGTGCTATGAATTCACAGTGTACAATGAATTTACACACACTTTAAAGTTTATTTTAAAAATTGATAGAAATAAAAGTATAATTATCTCATGTGGATTTGATAAAGAATAAAAGACACACCTCCAAAATGCAAGTCTGAATGACTTAGGCAAAGGGTCCAGCCTCTATGATGACTGAACCCAACCTCATGGCCTTCAAAGATCTTTATCGCTAATGAGTACAACCTCCACAGTACAACAACCCCAATCTCTAGTCAGCTGACTTGACCTGTTTACAGGTGAAGTCAAGGCCCTGGGCAAGGTATTCTTTGTCCCTTGTCTGGTACTTAGGCTGAGGGAGGAGACCATGAAAAGTTCCTCCATTAGCAATAATACAATTAAATGCTTTCAACATTAAGATCTCAGGGGAAGGTGGATTTAAACTTCAACTGCTCTATCCAAAGGTATTGAGTAGACAATTAGAGGTGCTCCAGACTAAGAATCTTTCTGCATTCAAGAAAGCTGCAGCCCATCCACATCCAGAAAGCTGGTTCTAACAGCTAAGGAAGGTGACCTTTCAGCAGCACCTCTTGCTGAAACATAGCAACTGTTTAAAGTTCATATTACTGCACAGAAGCTTGCGTAGCTTTACAATATTAGAGAATAAGTTCAAATATTCTACTACATAAAGGCAATATGAAGACTCCTCCATTACTTCAAATATTTTCAAATGTGTGCAGATACTTGAAATTCAAGTTACTTACACAGTAGGAGAAGTTCCTGGCCAACGTATATGGCCTGGTGGACTTTGGAGCTGGGCTTTAGGGGAGCTCAATTAGCTCCATCTCATCAAACAACGTTCAGAGCAAGAAGAGAGAGACTGTTTCTTTCCGTGGGTCTCCCTGGGTAAGGAGAAACTTGTATTTCCTTCTCCAGAGACTTTTGTTAGCTTATCATCGGTTGGCATAGGCATGCAAACTCTTTTCTAAGGCCATCATTAGCAAGGAGAATGGGAAAGTATTTATATAAGACATCCTTGGATTGAGGACAGAAGACTGGACCAATCCATGATTCTAAAGGGGAAACAAGTAAGCACCTGTGCTTATGTAGCAGGCCAAGGTCACCTGATATGACCGGTCAAGGAGTCAAGACCACCAGGCTTGGGTTGGAGGGTCCACAGCAAAACTAGAGCTGTGGCAACTTTTATTAGGAACCATCAGACTTTTTATACCTTTATCAGAAACAGAACATAATGGCGTTTGTCAGGATCGATACAGGGGTGATCGCCGGGAAACAATGGTGTTTGCAAGCTATACAGGGTACACAAGGTCAATGTCCAGTTGTCCTGGAGAGCTTCCATGCTTCAATGAGTACTAAGGGAACACACTGAGAAACACACAGCAGCCTGTATGCCCCACTGCCATAGGGAATGCATTCATTTTTCAGGAACTGTTAAGTGTAAAATACCCCAGGAGCCATGGACTCAAACCTGAGAAACCTAAGAAATCCTGACATGATGCTTTAAAAAATGCTCTAAAATACAAAACATCAAACATTATGATATACGATCAGGAAAATAAGAATGAGGACTAACGTGATCCACACAAAGCAAAAACAAATGACATAGTGCAAAGCCATCCACTCCGTGCCTCTGAGGAGCACCTTGAGGGCCCGGCTGCTCTCCTGCTTCTTCAGCTCCCGCTTCTGCTTCTCCACCTCCTGCCTCACCTTGCTCAGGTAGCACCTGTAGGCGTCCTGGTGCTCAGCGGAGCCTTCTCTAAGGAACACCTCAGCATGAAGGAAGAGGTCATTGCTGTAGAAGGAGCCCTCACACTCCTGGTCCAGTCTCCGCACCAGGGCCATGAGCTCCCGCAACTGCCCCTGCTGTTCCTCTCCAGAAGCCCTGTTATTGAAGGCACAGCACCTCCGCCCACACTCCTGGACCAGGCTGCGCAGGCTGTGGTTGTCAGTGTGGGTCACAAACTCATCCAAGGTCTCGTCTGCCAGGTCTTCCTTGTGGGTGAAGAGGACGATCATGTGCCTCATGACTCCGGCCCCGAAGACCTCCTTCGCCCTCCTCACGGCCATAGCGTCCTCGGCTGTGAAGCGTCCCAGCTGGGTCACCATCAGCAGCACGTGGGGCCCCGGGGCACACAGCAGGTAGCAGTCTCCAATGTCCTTGTCCATGTCTTGGCTCTGGGCCTTTGACTCAAAGAGGGGGGGCGTGTCCACCACGAGGAAGCTCCTTCCCTCCCATGTGCCCCTCTCTGCCTGGCTGGTCCTGGTCACCGACTGGCCTCTGAGCCTGGACTCGAAAGCAGGTCGGCGGAGGATGCTGTTCCCTGTGGCGCTTTTCCCACAGCCAGATTTGCCCACCAGGAGGATCCTCGGCCAGCACGATTCTGCCACAGAGTGGGCGTCCCCTTTGCCTGTAGAGGAGACAAAGTTTGAGCCTCACTTAGAGATTCCATGGGTCTTGTGGCTATCCCATGAAAGCAGTTGTCTTCCTTCCCAGAAAATAGGTGTCATTCAGACGTTGCCAGTTGTTTGCCTAGAGTTTTAGGTGGGTCTTGGCTTTCAGAGAGTCCCTCTTGGGAGCCATGCTTGGATGCACAGCAGAAGGTGGGACTGCTACAGTAAAGACAGACTCAGTTCCATCCGGACCATGACAAAGAGGTCATTTCTGGAGGAAGGGTCCCGAGCCCTTCCCTGCATGCTGCTCAGGGCAGCTAAAAAGCCAACAAATAAACCAACAGAAGACTAACTGTGAAGTGAGTTTAAGTTTAGAAGGAGGCAGAGGTGAGAGGTCATGAACGGCAAGGCAGAGACACCCTTTCACCCACAGTTTTCCAGACACGCTGTGGAAAATGTGCTCAGCTTGTGCAGGACAAAGAGTGCTTGGGGTGGTAGAGCTGCAGCGGCTCCCACCCAGAGCCATCTGAATACACTTGGAAGCAGGGGAGAGGGGGCTTGAATTTGAGATGGGGAGCATGACAGATGTCAGGTCAAAGTCTGGGAAGGGACACCAGAGTGGGAGACTGGAGAAGGGTGGGAGAGAAGATGGTCAGAAACACTTAGGAGCAGACAGGCCAGAAAGATCATCTCTTTGGCCGCGTGCAGCACGGGGCCTGTAACAGAAGGTGTGCTGGGGGGCTGCCCCAGAGCCAAGAGTCAAACCTCCAGCCCTGAAGGGTTGAGGATCTGGGGCTGTCTTATGAGTCCAGATCAATCCTAAAAATCGGCAGCAGCGGTGGGGAGCTGGGGGTGTAGCTCTGTGGCAGAGCGCCCATCCAGCAGGCATGAGGCCCTGGGTTCCGTTCTCAGTGTCACAGAAAACAAAAGTCTATCGTTTTGTTCCTTTCCTCCGCTGTGCTGGTTTCTCTTTTCCTTTCGTGTTCTGGGTGCTTTGTAAGAAAAAAATCACTCTAGGGGATTTCCCCATCTTTTTTTGAACCTGAGAGAACATGAGGGAAGAGAAACCATGTCACAGTTTGGCTCCAGGCCCTCCTAACTCTGAATGAGTGTCAGCCACAATTCCCAGCATTGTGTACGTGTGTAGTCCATGTGTGTGTGTGTGTTTGCAAGCATATGTGTCTATGTGCACATGTGTTTGTCTCTCTGTGCATGTGTGTATGTGTGCATATATGCAGACATATATATGTATGTGCACAAGCATAGGTGTATGTGTATCTGAGCATTTGTATGTGTGCATGTGTGTTCATGAAAACAACAGTGGCTTGGGCACAGAAGCGTTGGTGACATGGGGAACAAACAGCAGCTGGCTCTTTCTTCTAGGTCTTCACTGCGTGTCTGCACCTGTTTTGGGATGTGGACAGGAAGCAGTGACTTCACTCCATTATCGATCTCTTTAGGGCCTTGGTGCTCCTTACCTTCAACTATAGTTCCGTACGTGCTCTTCTGATGGCCTTCCATCCTCTTCTGGAACAAAAACAGAAAAGGAATTAAAGTCAGGTCCAAGTCAGAGCCTTGACTCGGGTGGCTAAGGGTATCTGTTCCTGGATGGCCGTTTCCATTGCCAGCTCTCTGACCTCTCTTTCAAGCATTTGTAAATGGCTGGCTGGAGTAAGGCGGGCTCATGCCCAGCACAGTGTGCTATAGCTTTTCCTGGACACGGGAAAGCAGATGTTATATTACAGATGAATTAATTATCTCCCCCAGAGTGAAAGTATAGAACGTGGGAAGCATTCTTCTATGAACAAGAACTGGACCAGAACACAAAAAAATAACATCAAAAAAAGGACCCAATGTAGATGAACTTGCCAGAATAGAGAAAATAATTACATAATAATGTTTGTTTGTTTACACTACCAGGCATTTCCAGCCCAGGAAAATGTTCCCGAGGTACAGAGGCAAATATAGCCTTCCCTAGGAGGTTGGCAACTCCTCCAGCAGCTGACCTAGGAGGAAGGACAGGAGGCCAGACTAGGCCACCTCCCCACACCCGGAGAGAGTGGGGACCCTGTTGCACCATGATGGAAAGAGTCAGTGTTCAGGACATGGTAACATTCCCCCTGGACGCTAATCACGCACCTTCCCTGCTTGGCTGTGAGGTCCTGGTCCTCCAGTTATCATGGTTTTTGTATTAGCACATTCAACCAGAAACTGGAACAAACATGGCGTAACTACCCTGTTCAAAGGTGGTGTAATGTCGTGCTGCTGGTTTTGGTGTGATGTAAAGGGAAGTACACTGTAGGAAGGCTAGCCTGCAACTCTAGGAAGTCTAGCCTTAACTCTAGGAAGGCTAGCCTGCAACTCTAGGAAGGCTAGCCTGTAACTCTAGGAAGGCTAGCCTTTAACTCCAATCGTCCCTGGGTTAAAACTCAGCTCATGTTAGTCAGCTAGTTTTAAAAAGCTTGTAGATTTTAAAACATATTCGCCCTTATGGAAATGCACATGGAAGAGAAAAACCTAGAATAAAAACAAATACGCACCATTCGCAATGAACAGACAAACATGAGTGGTTTGCTCTCCTACTGCAGCTCTGACGCCTGAGTAAAAATTGAAGCATCGCAGATGTTCTTCACGGTTTGTTTCTTTTCTCCTCTCCCAATCTTCTGCTCTCTTCTCTCACCGTGGCCTTCACAGCAAGCCGAGTTTTGATGCTTTTGTGTGTTGTGAGTATCCGCATGTGTATTTTCATGTACATCTTCATCGGTTTTCAGTGCTGCTTTTGCATGTCAGACTGCTACACGCATGTCATTTTTGCAACATCTTCTTCATTTTTTCAATTTACAAAGACCTAAACTGTTCTGAAATCATTGCTTTCCACAACAAATAATGCTGTAAAATAACCCTCTTAGGTACCCCTTGGCACTCCGGAGGAACAGTTCACCTGGGGTACACATTTTCTGTTGGCTGGATATGGCCAGGTTTAACTCCGTACGGCGGGACACCTCTTGCTCACCCCAGTATCGCAGGAGAATTCTCAAATCTCCACGGGTGCCCGTGATGGCCCACTGCACTTCCATCGCCCTTATGGACACGAGACTGACTGTCAACTGGATTGAAAACACTTCATGGCTTGTGTGCTACGTATGGTATTTCTGTTATTTAAATTTTATTTTGCAAAGAAAAATGGCTTTTAATTGAACCTCTTCATTGAAAACCATCAATTATTTTCACATCCCCAGAATCTTAAGGCATCTCCCTCTCCTCCTCTATCTCTGCCTCTTCCTCTTTCCTGCTCAGCCTGTGCACCTCACCCTCATGTACTCTCTATCCGTTCTTTACACCGGAGAAGAGCAGCCCTCTCACGGCTGTCTCTCACACCCCGTTCTTATTACTGGAAGTTGTAGCCTGGATTTTATGTAAATTCCTCAAAGCATAGAGCATCATTTCTACTAATTTTCTGAGATTTGGATTCGAGGAGCACAGAGTCAGTGTGAAGGACTCGAGCTTCCCCACCGTGGCGGTCCCCTGTGCGGACGGTCACGTTTCCAGGTGTCCTGTTCGCCCGTCTTTCCTGTACTCCCTGTGAGGTTATTGGCAGGCCTCTGATTTCTAGTGAAACTGCAAGACCTGCTGAGGGTCACACATTTGCCCTATAGCCAAATCTCCCCAAATGGCTCCTTTTGCCTGTGCCTTCTCTTGGATTGCACACCTAGTTGGCAGTTGGGGGAGATCATCCCCCAATAAATCAACAAGCCTGTTGTTTCATGCTTTGGACACAAGCTGGTTCTGGTTGCTGGAAGTCTCTCCAATACCAACACAGAGAATCAGACTTCTGTGTCTCAAGTTCATGTTTTTACAAGACAGAACTATCCCCCCCCAAAAAAAGAATTACTTAAAGATTGCTGAAAGACTGTGTTGGGGTGTTTGTTCTGTTTGAAGGGTTTGAGTTTGAAGCTGATGTGGTGCTCAGTGTCTCTTGCATTTGTGCAATGTGGCTGTCACAACTAACCTCGGCAACGTTAGCAGGGAAGGTCCTGAATCAGTTCCCGGGAGATCAGACAGACTTCAGGGGACATAGGTCCCACTGAGGAACAAATTCGGTGGCAAATATGAACAAATGCCCAAATGCCCAGAGCTGAGGCAGGAAGCCTGAGATGGACACACTGAAATGAATCACAAAGCAATCAGGAGAAGAGAGAGGCAGGGATGGGCGAGTGGTGGAGGTGAAGACACATGGTGGCTGTGGGCCTGCAGAGCGCACAAGGGTGGGGAGCCTGAGAATGGAGGCTGGTTTCTTCTCCAAAGGGAAACTTGTGCTAATTTCACCTGGGTGGGCTCAGAGGCCATAGGAGATCGCCAGGCGGCTTGCGGGCAGCAGCAGGAAGGTATAACTCAGGAGGAGGCAGAGCAAACGTGAAATGCAATTCTCATCTGAAAACCACCAGGCCGGCTTATCACAACACTTTATTTCACCAAGCAGTGAGAACGAAGCTTAAGGAGCAACTTCATGAGCCATGAGTCCGTCCTGTCTTGCTTACCCTCAAGGACCAGGCAGGCAACATGACTCGCAGGTCAGAGCACCTGCTGCACAAGCCAGAAGACCCGACTATGAGGTGCAGAACCCTAGTGAAAAGCGGGGTGTGGCTGTAATCCCAGCGTTGCACACAGTGAAACAGCGGGGGACAGGAGAGTGGGTAGGAAGCTGTCAGGCCAGCTGGCCCAGGGTGGGGCAGAAACAAGAAAAAGGCTGTTTCCAACTAGCCCAAGGGCAGAAATGACTCCAGAAAGCTGTTCTCCCACCTCCACACGTGTCCCGGAGTATCCTGTGTCACCAGTGCATGCCTGCACTCCCTCACACAACCAAAAATGAAAGCAAACATTTTCACAGGCATCCACTCCACCCATGTGCCCCTCCCCGGCTCCTTTATGCCCAGGTACTGGAGTCACAGGGCAGGTGAGTGGTCAAGAGTCCAGGAAACAGCACCCTGTCCTGTAAGGTCTGGCTGACCAGGAGACTGTTCACGTGTGTCACGAACACAAGGCTGTTGACCAACCACAGTGTCTTGGGTTGTGTTAAGGAAAAGTTATGTGATACCTGGGCCGGCCGTGAAGAATAGAGAGGTTTTCAGAACAAGATCATACATAAGACAGAATTCCCTGATCCGTCTCCTAGGGAACGGCTGGATCATGAGGGAGGGAAGAGGGAGATTCCACCCTGGCCTGTGGAACCCACACTGCTGTCCTGGAGGTGAGGCCTGTCTGGCCCCAGTGGGCTTGGAGGCATCTGGGGTACAAAGGGGAAGTGTGCTGCCCCCTTGCTGAGGAGCTTGGGAAAGCCTGTGGGTGCTGAGACTTTAGTTTCTCATCTGTCAAAGTGGGAAAAATGAGCATTCTTTTAGCTGTGTTACCTGAGGGTTTCAGAAAGACACGGGGATATTCAGAGATGGAAAGTCCCAGCATCCCCAGGGGTTTAGGGATGACGGCACAGAAATGTTAAGGCTCTGTGCCACCATATGCGGTCACTGAGGCTCCATTCACAGCTCTTTCGCTGTGCAGGGGACCCAAAGTACTGGATGTAAGCTGGAGGGGCCCGCTAGAGAGAAGCAAAGCGGCTCCCCCGTTGTCCTCCCGGCCCCCAGGTGTCTGTCAGCGACTTGGTGGGTTCCTCCTTACCCTGCAGGTCCCTTGTAGGCAGGTCTCCTTGCAGGAGGACCAGAGCCTGCGGAGCGATGCTCTCACAGAACAGCTACTCGCAGAGCCGTGAATCCAGGGTCCAGAGGCAGGAAAGGAAGAAAACCCACAGCGACACAGCACACACCACCGCCCCGCAGACCGTGTCCCCTCGGGTCCGTGGAAAGGCCCTGAGCATCCGCCAGAGCACAGCACAACTGCAGCGGTAGCTGGCCGCTTCCTCTGGAAAGCTCAGGGCCGCCCTGCCTACTCATTTCCCCTTCATGAAGCTTTGTATAGACAGCCCTGGGAGCCAGACACAGAGATGTGGGGGACGGCTCCCCTCCCCTAGGTTCGAGAAAGTTCTCTTGTGGCTGCAAAGGTCTGGGCCCCAGATTTCCCCACCAGCACCCACAGCGAGCATCTGCAGGTCCCCAGGCCTCTGCCTTTAGAAAGCCCCCCTAAGAAGGGACAGAAAAACAGTGCTGTTCTCAGAAGGCCTGGACAGCCCCTCAAAAATGGCAGCTGAGCTCAGACATGAGACCTGGTGCCAGCAGCCCCTTCCCTGCTGTGTGAGGGAGCCATGGGTGGTCATGGTGAGCTTTCTCAGTTGGGATGTTCAGATTGTCTGGGAGCCTTTCCCTTTCTTCACCTGATTGTGCCTGATTAGTACTGAGCCTTGAGCAAAAACACAACACTGCCTTGTGTAGGACAGTTCTTATCTCAGAGAATCCTCCCAATCCTTTCTGTTGATTGGGATGTATGCTTGGCATGAGCACCAATAGAAACTAAGGAGAAAGAGAAAGTGAGAGCAAGGAAGGGAGGGGGGCGGAAGGGAGCCAGAGAGAGGCGCTAAGGATAAGATATCAACTCAAGCTGCTTATGGTGACTTATTCTTTGGGAGGGTGGGGGGAGGCAGGGGGATTGCCTTGAGTTAGAAGCCAGCCTAGGCCACTGAGTGAGGCAGCTCAGGAGGCTGTGGTGGCACCCTTTATCCCCTGTCACTGTCCTTTTTCCTCATTAGTGACCAGCTGTGTTTGCCAGCTGTGTCTATTCAGAGGGCAATGAGCATCTCCAGTCCTGGGGGCTTGAGGGAGGTCTGCCACAGGAGGGGAAAGCAGTGCAGTCAGGTTCAACCTAAGCTAGAGCCCTGCCTTCCCAGGGAGGTAGGGCCTGACCTTCCTTACCTTGCATTTCAAAGAGATGCCTCCCAGCTTGAGAAAAAGACCTTTAAAAAGATGGACCCCTCAAAGCAAAGGGAAAAGGAAAAGAAAGAACAAACAGGTCTAAGGGGGCTTTGTTGTTGTTTGTGTTTGTTTGTGTTTGTTGTTGTTTGTGTTTGTTTGTTTTAAAAAAGAAAGGAACAAAAAGGAATTCTGAGGGATGTCCTGCTCCCACTGGAGAGAATTTCGGTTTTTATCCACCCTTTGGCTTTTAAATTTTCAAGTATTTCCAACCAAGTAGACAGTGATAGTTTGTGTGAGTTCCATTTGTCAGGGCAGGCAGGCAAGGGCAGTCAGAATCTCAGAAACCTAACTGCCAGAGTTCACATCAAAAACCTCACCCTCCCACCCGGTACTAGGAATTGAAGCAAGGACCTTAGGAACACCTGATCCTCCTGCCTCTGCCACCTGACAGCTGGGATGGCAAACATGTGCCCATCTTTGAATAGTACTATTAAAAAAATCTTTGATATCTTCCCAATTAGATGTCTCGTTTTAGAGGAACAAATTAAGCCCAAAGAAGTCATGAGAAGTGTTCTCACTAAGGTAGCCAGTGACTCTTGTGTCGTAATTATTGCTGATTAATGAAGCTAATTTCCAGACCCTGTGGTTTGGTTTGAACACAGCAAGAAAATCCCTGCTTATCTTATCTCATTGGGGGACTTATCTTTATGGGGGATCTCTGTAGAAGGAGCAGAAGGACTGTGAGAGCCAAGGGAGGGGGTGGTTCTAGGGAACCCGAACAGCATGCACCACACATGAGCAAGTATGATCTCCACACAGGTGAGTGGGCACAAAGTCCCACTCCAGCCAAGAAGCTATTCACAAATTACAGCTCCTAGGAGAAGGAAAACCAGCTTTGTTCGATGAACTGATGCTGTATATCAACCCGGGGCCGGGATACTATGATCAGAAGGGTTGGCTAACCCAAATTCAACTCCACCTTGTTGTTTTTCAGAGAGATAAAGACCATGAAATTCTGAAGGTAGGGAGAGAGGAAGGACAAACAAATAAAAGCATTATTTTTTTTTAAAAAAGGTAAAAATGCTTCTTCTCTTTGTGCTGTGATTTTGTCCCCATTTACAAAGCGAGCGGCATGTTTCACTATTTAAGGGAAGAACAGGCGACAGGTGTGAGGAAATGTCTTAAGGCAGCCCTAGTTAGACAAATTTACTTTTAAAATTCTCAGGGCATAAGCTAAAGTGAAGACTCGGCCCCTCGGAGGCTAGGCAAAGCTGATGTAATGCTCCCGGTACTGCGAGTCACTAAAGCTCTGAGCAGAGTTCAAAGTACTCAGCTTTTAAAAGATTCCCTTCTTCACTATACCATCTCCTAAGGCCAGAGTTATACGTTCTTCTCCTCGGGAATGGCCTGGGGCACCTCTCTGAAGAACAGCAGGTAGAGGAGGAAGGCCACACCCAGGAAGAGAGCCACACCCTTCCTGTAGTGTTTCCTCCATCCCTGCAGCCAATCCAGCAGCCTGGCGCGCAGGGGCCTCTGCATGCGCGCTGCCACCATCTCTGCCACCTTGGAGAGCTGGTCCTGGGGGTCCGCGCCCCGCAGGGCCTGCAGCAGCCCATACAGCTCATTGGAGTAGTGCGCGCCCCCGCGCTCCCGCGCCAGGCGCGCGACCAGGCCCAGCAGCTGCTCAGCCTGCGCCTCGCGCTCGCCGCCCGCCGCGCGGTTGTCCAGGGCGCACGCGCGGCCCCCGCACTCGGCCAGCAGCTCCCGCAGCGCGCGGTTGTCCGTGCAGCGCACGTAGTCCTGCAGGGAGTCCCCGGCCAGGTCCTCCTTGCGCGTGAACACCACGACGGTCCGCGCCATCGCCCGCTCCCCGAACACGCGCTTCACCCCCGCCAGCGCCTCGCAGTCCTGCGCGGTGAAGCGGCCCAGCTGCGTGACCAGCAGCAGCGCGTGCGGCCCGGGCGCCGACAGCACGAAGCAGCGGGCGGTCTCCAGGCAGGCGGCGCCGGTCCGCCGCGCCTCGGCGCTGAAGATGTCGGGGGTGTCCACCACCTCCACGCGCCAGCCGGCCCACCTCCTGCTGGCGGAGGCGCAGGCTCTGGTGACAGGCGCGGCCCCCAGCCTGGACAGGAAGCACTTCCGGCCCAGGATGCTGTTGCCGGTGGCGCTCTTGCCGGTCCCGGTTCTGCCCACCAAGATGAGCCTCAGCTGGGGCTCCTGCTGGGCCTGCGGGTCCTTCTCTGAGCCTGAGGAAGACCAGATGTGGCAGCAGTGAGTCAGAGACACCGGGTTTTCCCAGGGATTCCCCTCGTGTTCTGCCTTCAGCACCAAAGGGAAGGACCCACACTGCCTGGTGCCTTGGAAGCAGGATCCTCCACTGCTCTGGGCTCTCTGAGCTCAGGCGCCTCCCCATCTTTCCTTCCTGCATTTGGATTCCCTGTGCACCTGCAGGTGCTCCCTCTGCCTTGCAGAAAGTGTTCCTTTACATCACGTGCACTTACCAGGGTCTCTGGTCCTACACACACAGGTTGACCTGATGCTGCTTTGACCCTAATGTTCCCCTCAGATGCCCCGCCATCCCAAACACTGGGGTTGAATCGCAGCCCACCATGTGCTCCTTGGGTAACCCCAGGAAGAGCTCCGTCTAGAGCACAGCTCTTCTGCAAAAGTGGACATGACTTGGGGCTCTCTCTGAGGGGTGTTAGAATTAACAGAAGAGAGCTCACCTTCCTTTCCTCACCTGTCTTACCTTAAGCGGGCTCCCTAAAGAGAATATCCCCCTTTAGATAATATCCATTGCATTTTATTTACTAGGGAGCATACCGCCTTGCCCCGTGGAAGCTAAAGGTCAACTTTCAGGTGTCCTTCCACCAGGACTCAGGAGTTGCAATCAGTTCATCTGGTTTGACTTCTTATGCCTTTACCCACTGAGTCATCTCCCTGCCCCCACCCCCAAACTCTGAATACCCAGTTAATCCCTCACCCTCTCACCCTGGACACCTGCTGAGTGAGGCTCACTCTAGAACTGGATTTCCCACCCTCCGTGTGGCTTTATGGAGACAGAGTAGCTTTAGGACCTTCATGCCCTGGGAAGCAGTGACAGGCTGGTCCAAGCTCTGAGCTCCCAGCAGGGCAGGGTCAGAGAAGCAGCCAAATGCTGGACCCAGGTGCTGCTGTTTCATCCCAGGGGCTCCCAGACTGAGGAAGCTCCACTCCCTTCTCACCCTGAGTTTAGACAGCAGCCAGGATGCACTGCAGAGAAGGGCTCTTACCATAGGTGCTTTCCTCATCTCTTGCCATCTTACTTCCTTCCATGCTTCTTAAAAGGCTCTCGGTTATGATTTTCTCATTGATGTGCTGCTTCCTGCAAATGGGAAAAACCAACCCACATCATCAGGCAAGTCAAAAGAGCAGGAGATTCTGGGGTGACAAAGCGAGGCTTCTGTCTGCAGGAGCTGAACAGTTAGGCGTGCACTGCAGAGGACAGGCAATTGTCTAGAGACAGGTTGGCGTCTTTCCTCCACCTTAGTAAATCCTGCTAATCCTTCTTAGAGATGGCATCTGGATTTTGAAGACTGTAACATCCAGAGGGACCAGAAAGATGGTTGCAGTGCTAGCCTGACAACCAGAGCTTGCTCTCCTGCCTCCTGTAAATGCGAATGGAGAGAACCAAGTCCAGGAAGTTGCCTCATGAGTCTCTAAGCCCCTCTCTAAAGCACTTCCCTTCCACTGCTGATGTTCTGATCTGAATGTTATTTGATACAATCTAGCACCCTCTGCTCCTGTGTGCCTGATCCCAGGAGTCCCTGTGCACAAAAGCAAGGTGCCTTTCACTTTCCTGCTCCAGCCTCATTCCCAGCTAACAGGACTCAGCCAGTGACTGCACAGAACCCTGATTCAGTCTCTCCAGCCCCCTCTGGCCTTTGCCAGGTGATGTCTCTGATCCCACATTCCTGTCTGAGTGGTTACCTTCACCTCTCCACCATTTCAGGGCCCATCTCTTCCTCTCCAGGAAGGGAAAACTCAACAGCCAGTTTCCCAGAGGGGCTTGGGAACAGGTTAGGTTAGCACTCCTTCCCTCTCCCCAAAGCCTTCAGTAGAACTCACTGTGGTTCTGTGTCCCTGTTCTGAGTGCAGAAATCAGCAATGTCCCATAACTGACACAGCGCAGAAATGAAGACACAGCCAGAAGACCAAGAGATTGAGGGTCAGCAGGGGCTCCGGGAGCTCGTCCTGGAGAAAAATGAAGTGTGCAGGATTCCGTGGAGTAAGGAAGGCCACCAGGACCCCCAAGAGTGGAGGCTGGTGTTATTTTCAATAGTTTCTCAGTGACGAGTAAACACCGAGTGAATCTTGGGTGACAAATAGATTTTATCATCTGGTGATATAAAACATGTTCAACTCTAGACGCCTAAGAGACTCTA
Organism: Cricetomys ansorgei; assembly: GCA_026225945.1. Taxonomy (NCBI): domain Eukaryota; kingdom Metazoa; phylum Chordata; class Mammalia; order Rodentia; family Nesomyidae; genus Cricetomys; species Cricetomys ansorgei. Next base: position 23,976 of record JAMJFZ010004042.1, read on the forward strand.
GAATCCTCCAGTTCCTTGCCTCCAGGCTTGCTGTTTTTCAGAAGCATGTCGGGGTTCTAGGGGTCCCCTTCAACATCACGGTACTTGGACCCATCCTCAGTGGTTCTGATACAACAAATGGGATGTTTCTTGTGAGGTTAATCTACAGCCTGCATTTGAAACTCAGCTATTTTTCAAACCCTTCGTTGCAGACATGAAGAGGGCAAGGTGTCCCTGTAGTTGGAGCGGGACCGACTTGAGTCAGGGAAATGAAGGTTTAAAGGACAGGTCAGGGCCTGATGACCCACTGCCACTGCTCTGAGGTCTCTAGAGCCCCGTCCCCATCCTCAGGCAGTGAGGAGAAGAGAACTCAGAGGGTGAATGGCCCTGAGAGCATGGTTTACAGGGACACAGAAGAATCTTTTGCTTTGCTGAATGTGCACCTTGAGGAAGAGTGAATGTCTTCTAAACTGTGCTTTGCTCCTGACAGAGGTCTAGAGTAGACCTCTCTTACCGTATGAAAAACATATGAGAAGCCACAAGTTGTGTTCATTAAGAAAGTACGTACTTCTAAGCCTTCCTCCCAACTTGCTCAAGTTGAGACCCAGACCATCCTTTGTGTCAGGAAGCCTTCTCTGGCCTGTGCCCCAGTCACGGCGTGCACCTGCATAGTGCTTTGTGAGAGGTGGGTGCATAGGCAGCAGACACTTTGGCCTCACAGCCGAGCCCCCTCTCCACCCCACACAGGCTCAGGCTCACCTTTCCTGGTGACAGACTTTGAAGTGGCCTGAGAAGTCCCAGCCTCCTGCCTTCCCTCCAGTTGTGAGTGCAGAAGCCTCTGTGTCCAGAGCTGAGCACACAGGAAGCCACTGGGTCTCAGAGATCAGGAAGCTGAGAGAAAGGCCGGATGGTGATGGCTTAAAGAGACAGAAACATTTTCTGTACAGTTGTGCTCTTAACATGTCCCCTATGGAATCAGTCAAGTGGACTTCCCTGTGACAGGGGTGTCTGTGTCCAGCAGGGTCACAGCACTGAACATGTCCTAGCCAAGGAAGGGGAGGGAGATCTAGGAGCCTGAGGTCTGACTCTGTTCTAGAATTGGTTACTGCTCTCTTCAATTCTTTTTGATGTTTAAGGATTTCTCTTGGTATAAAATAGTCTCCAGGCTGAGAGAGGAGGATGACAAATTTAAGGACAGTGTAGGATGACAAATTTAAGGACAGTGTAGGGTACTTAAGAAGAAATCCCATCTCAAAACAAAACAAAATCCCAAAGGCCAGTGGTGTGACTCACTGATAGAGAATTTGCCTATAATATACAAGGCCCTGGGATCTATACCCAATACTGAAGAAAAAAAAAATTTTTTAGGAGTAGAATAGGTAATATCACCAAAGCTGACATTGGTTATTAGTTAATTTTAAAATCAATGCATTCCTCTTTTGTAAACAAAGGCATTTATTGGAAATGTGAGTTATTTTTAAATATTTTTTAATAGTGATTTAGTAATTGCATGGTTTTTTCTTTTGATCTCTTAATATTGTAAACTATGTTTTTTCTCTGTATGTGTATATGAATATTTATGTGTATATGTAGATTTGTTCATGTGTGTGTGTGTGTGTAAAGATTGCGTTCCATGTATTGCAGACTATTGAGGTGGAGAGAGAATGGCAATGAAAGAAGCTCCAGGGAGTCATCTTGAGATTTACGCCTGAGACAGGAAGGAAAGAACACAGGACTGGGCAAAGACAGTCGACTGAGACACATTCACAGCCAATGTTGACTCCACAAGGCACTGTACAGTTGGCGTAGACCTGAGATTGAAGGTGAAGGGACAGGACTTGGTAATTCTATCAGCTGGTTATTGAATGTAAAGTTTGGAGAAAACATGTAACCTAGAAACATCTCTCTTCAGCAGATGCCAGCCTGTGGGCCAGGCTGACCGCCAGACAGTGAGGACTTCTGGGCGGCCACACTCCTGGTCAGCTGGAGGGGGAGACGCTGTCTCTGCACTGCTCCTAGAGGGTGGGCATGCGGATACAATTTCTCTGGCTTCATCATTTGAGCCATTTGAAGAGATGTCTCAGCACGGCTTTAAAGATGTGCCCAACAAGCACAGGCCTGATCAACTCTAGGAAGGTTGAGGCAGGAGCATCATGAGTTCAAGGCCAGCCTGGGGAATTTAATAAGACTCTGTCCCAAAACTATAGCTAAAAGGGGGCCTGGGACAGAGTGCAGAGGCTTGAGGCTTTCCTGAGGTTCACTCCTCACCAGAGAGAGTGAGACTCTCTCCAAGGAGGCGTCTTCTTGGCCCACCCTCTTGCCCTCATAACACCAAACTTAGAAGGTTCATTTCCCCTGTGTCCTGCACCATCTAGCCAGATGACGACAGATGGCAACAGAGGCAGAACAGACGTGAGAAAGAAGAAACAGGGCATGGCTACAACGCATGAGCAGGGCTTATTGTGAACAGGTGAACTCACATTCCTTCTATTCTTGTGGTTTAAGCAATGCTGGGAAATAATTCAGACCACAGGCGCATTAAGAAATCATTTACCACTGTCTTGTGGTTTCATACAACCCTTGTTTGTGAAACATTTCTGCTGAAACAAGCATCCTGGCTTTGAACTTTTGCAGTGTGTCTTGACACAAGGGGAGACGAAGCTGTACATCTCGGTGCATGTTGCGTAGGCATGGCCTGGAGCTACCATTTGAGTAGCAGTTACGGTATTTATTTTTCTCCATTTTGTATTTCAGTACTGCTGATTGAACCCTAACATGCATGCTGTAGCGCTCAGCTGCATCTCTGGCCCTCCTTTGACCTTTCGTTTTAAGACATTGTGTCTCTAAGCTGCCCAAGCAAGCCTTGAGTTCATTCTGTAGCAGAGGCGTGCCTTGAGCTCACTGTCCTCCTGCCTCAGGCTCCCCAGGTAAGGTATTACAGGCCTGTATCACCAGGCTGGGACTAAGACATAGTTTCTGGCAAGATGATGCAGGATATAGTGTGTGGGGAGGGAAGGAGCACAGGTAAAAATGTGGTGAAAACTGCAAAGTAAAAGAGCAAAGAGATGGAATATTTTTTAAAATCCCACGCTGTGGCGGAGAGGTGTGTCCCTGACACATTTAAAAGGCAGTGCCTCCTGGACACCTTATAGCTTCGGGTCCTGAACTTTGGAATGACTGCGAGTTAAGAAGCTATCCAACATGGACACACTCCAAAATATCCAACGCTCGTAATTAGTCTACCACTTGGTATAAATCTCCTGCAATCAGTTTCGCTCCACACCCATTCTTCCAGGGAAATCTCCGCAGAGGAGCCCGTCCCGCTGGCACTCCAGTCTCTCTTTCGCCCGAGAGCAGGGGAGGAGGGTGCAGAAGGAGCACAGTCTTCCCCTGCTTCTTTCTGGGAAAGGCTGCCTCGTGTCCATACTGACTGAATTTATTTTGAATCTGGAGAATCCCCCTCCCCACATTGAGAAGTAAAATGGTTTTTCTATGAATGTGGGGTGGGCGGGGGAAGGACAGTTCTCTGCTTGCTGCTGAAGATTCACAGGAAAGACAGGTGCAAAGTCCAGCTCTCCCTGGGGCCATTGTGGGAAGAGGCAGGTGCGGCCAGCACAGGCAGCACAAAGATGTCTCTTGGGAGTTTTCCACCTGTGATGGCAGACATAAGTCACCGTCTGTTTCTGGAGGATCAAGTGTCATTAGGTAGAGGCAGTGGCCACTTCCTTGGGTCAGTTCTCGGACAAAACGCAAGAACGGACGGCGCCATGATTTGCTCCGATGTGTCATTCTACACTCCACACACAGCTCTCTCCTTCTCACTCCAAACTTCTTGGAGATGCTGCTAAAGTCTCCTTTTTATTTGTGAAGTAGAGATTGGAGAGGTTGCTCCATGGTTAAGAGCCCTTGCTGCTCTTGCAGAGGAGCCAGGTTCAATTCCCAGCACGCACATGATGGCTCATGACCATCCACAACTTCAGTCCCAGGGTTCCAGTCGTCCTTGTGCTTGAATGCAGTTCCAGCGTGCATATCACCGCGTCTTCTTTATCCACCCATCTGCTGAGCACCTGCATTGAGTCAGGGTCTCATCTGTTGTGACTACTGCTCCAATAAGCACGAGCATGCAAGTATCTTTGATATTCTGATGTCATTTCTTTGGATACACAGCTCCATTTGGAATCTCTGTGTCATGTAGTAGATTTACTTCTATTTTATTTTGAAGAAACCTCTCTCATTCTCTCCATGACTGTACTAATGGACATCGCTCCCCCAGTGTATAAGCCCCCAGAATGCTTCACCAGCATTTATTATTCTGTGTTGTTTTATAATGTCCATTTTAATGTTCATTTTATAATGGCATTTTATGGTTTTGTTTTGCATTTTCCTCAAGGTTAATTATATTGAGAATTTTTCATCTATCTGCTGCCTACTTGCGGGTCTTCTGAGAAGCTTCTACTCAGCCCATCTTCTGTTTTGATGTTACTTGTTCCCTGTGGCTAAGGCTCCTAGTTCTTTGCATGGTACAGCTGTTAAAGCCTCTGCCAGGTGGACAGTTCACAGATGTGTTCTCCAGCTTCGTGTGGTGTCTCCTCACTCTGTTTTTTCTCTGATAATATCTCACTTTGGGGTCAGATACAAAACACCCACCCTCAATATCAATATCTTGAATATATTTTGTTCTAGTAATTTCAGAGTTTCGGGTCTTATATCTAGGCCTTTGGATCGTTTGGAGTTGATTTTTATGTTGGGTCACAGATAGGAACGAAGTTTTAGTCTTCTGTATGTAAATGTCCAATTTTAAGGGGTGCTTTTCATAGAAGAGGCTGTTGTTTCTCCAGTGCTCATTTCTGGCACTTCTGTCAAGAATCAGGTGGCTGAAGGTGTGTGAATTTATTTCTAGATCCTCTGCTGTGTTCCACAGCCTGTTTGTCTGTTTTTACGTCAGTATTATACTTTATACTTCTCTCTTGCTACAACTGTGTTGCATTTTTTGAAACCAGTTACATGGCACCTACGACACGGTTGTTTGTATGGGATACCTTTCTCTGTATGGAGGTCTTTCGTGTTTCCGTATGAAATTTCGGATTACTTTTTCTAGTTGTCTGCAGAATATCATTGGAATTTTGATAAGGCTGTGTCTCTGTATCTAAGCACATATGTCTTTTTCAATGTACTTTATTAGTGTTTTATAATTTTCTTTGTAGCGGCCTTTTACTTCCTATGTAAAATTTATTCCTCTGTGTCTTCGTAGCCGTGGGGGATGAAACCGCTTTTGTTTTAGGGTGCGCTATTCTGGAGCGCGCTGTTTGAGCCCTGCACCATCTGCGGCAGTCAAGCCCAGGCTCTCCGTGTTAGGCATGCAGAGGTCATCTCTCTCCCGTGGCGCCGTGTGTCCAAGAGTAACAGGCCATGGACTGTACCAGCCAAGCTGTCAGCAAACACCCAGAATTGAGGGACTCGAGTACTTCAGGCTTCGGTCAATTTGTCTTTACTTTATTCAGCTGCTTTGAGCCTTATCCCAGTCTACCTGAGCCTGATTTTTGTTCTATCTGGCCTCGTACTTCACACTCTCCTCATACAAAAATGGTTTACTCATGATCTTGAGACCGGTGAGTGGCTGCTACACGCTTTGTCAGAGGAGGATTTTAGACCCTTCTGCTCACACAGGAAAAAGCAGTTCTCTGTGGTCCCTGAGGACTCTGTAGCAACCATCTTGTGGTTTTCTTCACATATTGAACCTGAAACCGTTATTTTTTCACATATGGCGTACCACCTAACCATAAAGTTCATCTCAACTCACGATAGAGTTGAACTCAGGAAGGGTAAGATGTCAAAATAAAAGGGGCTTTCACGGCAAGTTTGGGGAGGAACGGTGGCTGCCCACAAGCTTCTGAACAGAGGAAAGAACGGATGAGAGGCCCAGTGAACGTTCTCACAGGTCTCACCCAAGGCTCCTCCTGAGCTCACTTTGACCACAGTTACCTGTTTTCCTGCACTGCGAAGGTGGTGAAGAAGCAGAGAAAGTGGGGGGAAGGGGGGAGACTCAGCACCCTGTGTGTCCTCAGTACCCAGAAGAGAGAACCCAACAGGGTGGGGCCAGGGTGCAGCCTGGGCCTGCTGCTGCTTGCACCTTATGCTCTTAGGCAAGGTATACTTAGCCTCTGAGGTTAGCTTATTAAAGGCAGGATCACAGTTGATCTTGTTACATCCCTTCCTGCCCCGACACCTAAAACTCTCATTTGTAGGCAACTCAAGCAAGCGTGACACTCAGCCATGACATGGCAGCTCACTGACCTCATCAACACTGACCCAGCCTTCAGAGGATTGCATGTTGGACATGTTGTGACCTCCAGGATGCTTCTTTTCAGGACTAACAATTCCTCTTGGTGACCAGAGGAAGTGGGGGCAGAGGGCAGTTCTTTGCCTCTAGGCACAAAATATTAATATTCCAGGAGGCAGGCCACAGGTAGATGTTCTTCCTCTGGTCCCCCAAGTCCCTTTCTTACTTCACCACACAGTGTACCCTGTCCTTGCACAGCCTCTGGCTTCTACGAAGTCCCCACTACCATGGAGGGAGCCGAGTGTGTCAGGGAGCACATGACCAGAAGAACACAGTGGCAAGTCCGTAATGTCCACCCTGCGTCCTCCTCACACGATGCCGGCACAGGCTTCTCCCTCCAATCCCGCCTGTCTTTGTTGACTTCCCGTCTTGTTACACTTGTTGGCTCCACTCACAGAACACTGCTCTCGCCTCCTGACCCGGTGTGGAGGTTTGTTCACGCTGATCTCTACGTGTCTCTGGAGTCTGTGGCCTCCATTTCTCAGACATGTCTTAAATCATGAAAACGAGATCTCCTGCTGTCCCCTTGCCTGTGTTTAGCCACACCGCACCTGCTGTGTCCACCTTAGCCATTTCCTGTCTCTCACCTCCACCTCTCTCAGGGCCTGTCATGTAACAGCGTGGTCACCCCACAGGGCAGCGTCGGAAGTGATGCTGACATCCCCCCCTTTCATGGGATCCTCTGGACAGTCACTGCTTTGGGGAGTCGTGGGGGTAGACCTGATCAAGGTGAGGCCTCAGCAGGGAGATGCCCTTGAGGTGTTTCAGGCTTCTCTACAGAGCCTCCCCAAGACGCCTTGGACTCTCTCCTTGGTACTGGACCAGAGTGGAGTAAGATGTGCTTGCTGTCAAGCCCACAGAGCCTCACTCAGAACAGAACAACAGGGACATTTTTTCCTCCTCAGGAGCAAGCAGAAGGACTCTTAGCTGTGATGAGTTCTTTCGCCCCAGCCCTGCACTTGAGAAACTGGATAACGTGGTTCTCAGAGTGCAAACTGCCATACCTCTTTTCCAGGTTAGGTGTATAATTTGAAGCCACGAAAACTTGAAATTCACAATGACAATTACTGTAAAGTTAGACGTGTCCATAATAAGTCATCGCAGATATCAGAACACAGAAGCTACACCTGCTCTGGAAACTATGCAGGGGTGTGGGGGTGCAGGTTCCATTCTCCCTCTATTTCTGGGACTCAGTTTTTCACAAAATGGAATCCCAAGCAAGTATAAAACTTCTAACTTGTGAAATTGTGTTGCCTTGACCTGGGTGTAGAGTTTTATAGCTTTAAAAACACTTTTAATAAAACAGAATGTGGGGCTGAAGAGATGGCTCAGTGCTTAAGAGCACTTGTTGCTCTTTCAGAGGAACCAAGTTCAGTTCCCAACACCCATGTCAGGCAGCCCGACAGCTGTCTGAAACTCCAGCTCGAGGGCATCCAAAGCCTCTGGTCTCTCACACACCTCCACACACCGTGCACACACACCTACACACACACTTTCAAAAATAATGAAAAACAAACCACTAAAGATGAAAGCCTCCTGTAGGTCTAAAATGAAAGTTCTGCCCTGTATGGTGATGTACACCTGTCCAAGAACTCATGAGGCTGAGGCAGGAGCATTATGCCTTTCTCGGCCAGCTGAGCAACTTAGTGAGACATTGTGTGAAAAATAAAACAAGACGCACACACACACACACACACACACACACACACACACACACACGCCTAAGCATGTAGTTCTGTGCTGTGTGATGCCGATGATGCCGAAGCTCTGGGTCCACCCCCAGCACCACAACAGCAAACCACTGAGGACAGGTGTCTCTTAAGCCCTCATTAGCAATGCGAAGAATTCAAGGGAAGCACTCTGTGAAAGTGCATTTGTGTGGTGTAAATGGAGAAGGATGAAGGAGAGGATTCTGAGGCAGAGACACATTCTGGGGCTGAGAGGACAGGGCACTCTCCACATCGTTCTGAATATCGTAATATCGTTTTGAAGCAGGATGTAATGTCTTAAGATATGACCAGGACCTCTCTGGGAGGTTCTTCCAGGGTCAGCTTCTCTGTGAGCTGCTGGGAAGAAGTGTCAGTGTCTGGGGAGCTCGTCAGTGCACTGAGGAGGCAAAGAAATGGGGTTCTATGGGAAATGGCTGGGCTTCCCAGCAACCACAGGGTTGTTGCAAAAATCAGTAGATATGGAGAGAACCTTTACTGACTTTACGTATGTTTCATATATATGTTACACAAACGGAGGGAAGGGGAACACGATTGCCTTACTAAGGTAAAACTCACTCCTCCTAAGAAAACTGTTCATCACTGAACCATTTATTCTGGGAAACAGTTAAAGAATATATAGTTCACATCATTTACTTTATATTTTTGTGTGTCTTCTATTGGACTCTGCTAATCACAGTTTCATAGATAGCTTCTGGGTGCAAGGAAGCTCCCACTCTAGAGGGGCAGATGTTTGGAATCATGCTATACCGGTCCCAGTGATGATTCTGGGGCTCACAGGCCATCAGGGAGACTCAGGAATTAGCTAGAAGGAGTCAGAGACCACAATGACTTCATCAGTCTAAGAGCAAACAACTGATCTTTAGCTGGCATCAGGATTCTATCAATCCCATCAATTGTGCAAGGAGAGCCATGCTAAGGAGAAGAGGAAATGGGTTTCAGTCATGGTCTAGAGGGTTCCTCAGCCAGGCTGCAGATATTCATAGCTACATCACCCAGCAGGTAAAGTTTGGGTGGAATCTGCTAGTCAGATTCTGAGCCTCTACTACTGGCTGGATGCTTGGGAAATGGTTGTTTCTTTGGGATGTGTGTGCTTCAAGTCTTGCTTCTGATTGCTAATTAAAAATTACTGATTGCTATTTTTTTCATAGCCTAATCGATATTCACAAAAGATGTGAAACTGAGCAAATACTGAAACAAAATCTGGACAAAACTGAGCCAACAAATGTAGAAGACAAGAAACCTGAATTCACAGAACAGTGGCATCTAGCACCCCATAGTCTGTGAAGACCACAGACCGCATGACCCTCAGGCGTGACTGAGCTCTCCAGCAGTTTCTCACTGCAAGTGTGGAGAGAGGCTCTCTCCTTCTCCAGCCCAAAACTATGCTCCGTGTGCCAGGAAATCGTTTCCTTTAGGTAACAGAGGCTGTGTGGAGTTGGGATTAACCAACCCTGAGTGAGTAATTCCTAAGAGTTACAAATGGAAGCACGGAGATGATTCCTAGAGGAAAAGCTGGTGCGTGAAGGAAGTGGTGGTTGAGAATTTTACTCTGAAACCCGGAACAAAAGCGCCTGTATTGTCCTAACTCTGTAGACGATTTCCTTTATCATAAAACCGGAATTACAACCGGAAGATCTATATTTTTACTTGCCTGCTAGTGTGACAAAATAACTCGTAGGAGCACCTTACGGGAAGCAGTGTTTATTTTGACTCATGGTACAAAGGCGTTTCAGTCTATCAGAGTGGGGAAGGAAGGGCAGGCCACAAAGGGAGCTGGGTGCGGAGGGTGGGGCCCAGCCTTGGAGCCCGACACTGAGTCTTGACTCTGGTACACTGGATTCCTGGTTGTGCTGGCTCTTAAGTTGTGGTGGCTGTGGGAGAGGGCCCGCAGGGAGAAAGGTAGGGCGGGGGATGGGAAAGTGCTCAGAATAAATGGGAAAAACAGAAACAGACTACTTACGAAAAAACTTCCCTATTTTGAAAAGAATTTTTTTAATGCCATCAACAATCTGGTCGAATATAGTTTTCTCCGCTTCTTCACGTAAGTTTCTTATCTTCCTGTCATATTTTTCTGTAATTGCTCGTACTTTTTGTTCTTTCTCCTGAGCACCAAGTCTCCCGAGAGCAAACTCTTCCTCCACTAGTTCCAGTTCCTTCTGTTTTTGACGAGTGTAAACGTCCCGCAAGATCCCGGCTTGCTTCTTCAGCCTCTGCTCTGCGTCCTTGTAGATGGCATCGGAGAAGTAGACCCCTCCGTTGCTCTGCACCATGGCTTCCACCAGCTCCACCAGCTCCTGCACCTGCATCTCCCTCTCGCCGCTGTCTGCTTTGTTATCGATGGCCAGGCAGCGGCCGTCACACTCCTTGATGATGCTTCTGAGGTTTGCATCTGAGTCTTCTAGGAACTCATTTAGGCTCTGGTCCTCCAGCTCGTCTTTTCGGGTGAACAAGACAATCATGTACTTCATGGCCGCCTCCCCAAAGATAGCCTTGATCCTGATGACAGTCTCTTGCTCTTCCTCTGTGTAGCGACCCAACTGCAGAACCAGGATGATGGCGTGAGGCCCAGGGCAGGACTGGAGGACACACCTGCTGATTTCAATGCAGGTGTTCTCCAGGCTTTGCTTGGTGTCAAAGAGCCCCGGGGTGTCCACAACCAGGAGTCCTCTCCCCTTCCACTCTCGGGAAGCTTTCTGACAGGTCTGAGTGACAGCATGGGGTGCAACTTTAGAAGCAAATGTCTTTTCCCCCAGGAGAGTGTTCCCTGTGGCGCTCTTTCCACTTCCTGTTTTCCCTACTAGAACAATCCTCAGAGAGTTGTCACCCTGCTCGGCCATGATCTTACCAGGAAGCTCTGGAATCCAGGAGCCAAGGCTACAGTGTCAAAGGGAAGAAAGTGGGTTAGATGACCTGGAAACCGCACTGACCCTTCTGACCTTTCTAGCTCCCTGTCCACAGATCTCAATGATCTCAGACTTCCAAGACCTCTTTCATCTAGAATACTCTCTGGTATTCTAGTCTAGTCCCCTGCAGTTCCTTTTCAGTTCTCTGAGATGACAAGCCATACCCGGGGTGAAACCTGGCATCTCCCTGTCTTTTCTTGTTGCACATATATGTTTTGTTGTAGAACAGATTCAACTTTGGTTTCAAAACCTCAACTGAGAGGAGTGCAGACAGAAGCGATCATCATTCTGTCTCCTGAGAGAGTAGTCAGTAGAAGGCGTTAACAACTTTGCCACACGCCGTGGCGGATGTCCCTAAAGTCTGTCTCTATTTGCTTTTGTGTTCTGAGTCAAAGGCCTTGCTATGTAGCCCAGGTTGGCTTTGAGATTATGGGCAATCCTCCTGCCTCATCCTGTGAAATGCTGGGATTGCATGCCACCAAGCCTGGGTGGAAAGTATATCTTAATGTTTATAGTCAATCCACAGCAGAGGCTCTCAGCCTGGAAGGGTCAGGACTTAGTGGGAGGTGTGGGGATGGTTTCATTTGTGTGCTATGTAGGGCAATCTTGGCCTCACTTTCTCAAGCTGCACATTATTTCTCACAGGTTGCCATCCCCAGGGTCAATAAGAGGTAAACCATGGTGTTTAGCATCACAAAAAGTGTTTGGAAGTCACCTGCCTCAGAACTGTAGGTGACCATCCTCCCTAGGGTGAAAACAAAGAAACTGCCGTCTAGTTTTCAATCACTAATATATTCTGTACATAAATATCCCCTTTCGGTTTGACCCAAGTAGATACAGGCAGTGAGATAGTCCAGGGACCACAAAAGACATCACAAATTATCAAGGTCCACATCAAAGGTCACAGCTCCTCGTAGTGTCTCAGGACCATTTCATTACATTAAACCCCCAGTGCCTGGAGAATCCCAATGCTATTCTACTGCCCAGGACCCAGGGAAGGAAGGAGAGCTTCCATATGCTTTCAATGAGGCAAATGAAACTCACAGGCCCAAAGTTGACAAAGATCGAAGAAAAATGCAAATAAATCTCCCATATAATTATCAATGCCAAATCCTAATAAAATATTAGCAAGACAGAATCCCAGGGCATTTGAAACATGACATATCATGACCAAGTGGGGTTTCTGCAGAGTCTGGCCTCAAAAAAGAGGAAATTGTTACCGAGATCCACCATCAAATGTTCATGTAAGAACACTGCAGAAAATGTGAACCCAGATGTGTCCCTAAGTATTTGAGGAGTTAACCAACACAACTGAGAGAACAAGAGGCAAAGAGAAACACTGTTATCAAATGTTAGGCTCTATCCAGAAGTCTGTTCCTTGTGAGTATATGGGTCATCATACACACAGAAGCATTGAACAAGTGTCTAAATGATTTGCAAATAGAATGAGTAATGACATCATAAAGAAAATAGAAAGGAGTCTGCTGGGAGCCCCAATACCCTGGTAACGTGGTGGAATTCTTGCTGACAAGGTTCCAGACTCCCTGGCCGGGAATTTCGGCTCACCAGCCATTTTGCACCTTTCTCCCGTTTGCTGTAATGGTGACAAAAAGCCTTTCATTTTTAATAATGATAATGTTTAAACGGCCTAGTAATATCTGAGCTGGCTGCTGTTGACTGGGACGGGGACGCACCCATTTTTTTACTCAAATTAAATGTCATTGTAAAATACCTTGCAGGCTTCTAAGTCCTGGCAGTGTAGAGCTACCTATTCTTATTGATAGTACAATGTAAAGGCTATTCCTGGAGAGGGTGTTGGTCCTCCCAGGAAGAGACAAGCTTTTAACAGACAGAAGCAAAATAGCCTAGATAGAGAAAATTAAATATGCACCAAAGAGCAAAAACCATAAAAGAAAAACCTTCTTTGGTGCCTACATGGCACCCTGCTCTGTTTGAGGCTGATTGAGACATTATTCAGATAACAATAGCATTCAACCAATTATGGGCCATCGAGTCCAATGTTCTTTCATAGTAAACAAGATAACCTTGAAGTTTGTAAGTCTCAGGAGGAAGGACACCCTGCTCCTCCCTGGGCATGATCCACTTCTAGGAGTGACTACGTCTGCATATCAAACCGGTTCCTCTGGAGGCCTGAGCAACATCTGCATACCAAAAAAAAACTGCATTTGGCTTTTTAAAGCCTTTTTCCTTTCTGGCATGGTTCTCTCCTGGTAATGTACATTGTCAGTGTCTCCCTCCTCCTCTTCTTGGTGTGGGTTTTTTCACTGGCAAGGTGCATTGTCAGCCTCTCTCTTGCCCCTCTCTTCTCCTAATATGTATACTGTTAATTCCCCTATTAAAAACGCTCCTGTATTTTACTTCTAAAGCATTCTATGTGTCATTTTAAAGGGCGATCTTGCGTGCCATTTCCTTGAGTCCCATAAAAGAATGAACTGTTGCGTTCGTTTGTCATTACTCATTTTTCCTGCATTTGTACTCCCTCCTGAGTAGAGTTTTCATGAACCCATTTGTGGAAAAGGCTGGTTCCCTCCTCAGAGTCGATCATGACTACTGGAAATGATGTAAATACAGTACTCAGAAAAGAAATTCTCAAAAATGAAACCTACATGCACTACAAAGATGTGTAGGTAGGTCAAGGGAGGGTGGATGGAGAAGCAAGTATTGATGAGGTACTAGGCATCTTTTCTGACTCTGCTTTCCAAGTCATATCTGTAGAAATAAGCCCATCAAGAGCTCTGGTCTTGGTGTCTAATGTCCACCCATTCATAAAAGGAGCCAGGGTCCCTAGACAAATGATAAGTCCACAGATATATTTCCCATCTATATATTTGACAGAAGTCTGAACGTGCAACAGCACATTCAGTTGGTGCAATTGTGGGGAAAGCAGAAACTCTCAGACATTTCAGATGGAAAAGCTAAGTCACACCGGTCGGTGAAAAGTCGTCCCTGTAATATTTGGCCTGGATATCACAATATCAAATCTCGAGGATGTACCTAAAGACACACTAAGGAGAATACAAAGAGAAGTGTGCAGAACCTCATTCAGGGGACGATAGTGACAACAAGCACAAGATGATCCCATCTGCCATGACTAGGAGCCTGGAAGAAGCTCATATGCACACAGAGGATGTGCTCTATGCCATGCGGGTCACAGAAACTCACTGCTCAGGATGGGGAAATCACCACCAGCTTCACTGTGCAGCAAGACTTGTGTGCGGAATAAAACAAGATTTAAAATCCCACCAGTCACCTAGAAAGGAGCACAGCACACACATCTATGCCTATATATCAAAAATATGTTACATATGTAAAGAGGAGTGGGAGACAAAAGAAAAGAGGAGATGTTATTGAAAAGACAGAAGAAACTAGGAAGCAGGACTTGAGGGCAGGCTTCATTGACATGACTATCCACAGGTTTAATTTTGGAATGATGTAAATATTGATTATAGTTGTATAACAAACATACATTGAAAAATCAATTCCACAAATTAAAAAAAAAAAAACGAAGCAATTGATTGAATATCCATGTGTCTTTGAACACAACAAGTTCACTGAAGATGCCTTACAGAGTATAAAAAAAATCATAAAGAATGAAGAAGTGCACGAAAACTTTTCATACTCACAAAACTAATAATTATATTGATATTTACATGCTTAAATTATCATCTGTGTGTATGCTAGAGATACAGACATGAGCATTCACACACACACAAAGAAAGAGAGAGAGAGGGAGAGAGAGACGGAAACAATGTCATTCTCACTCCCATCAGCCATGGCTATGCCCTTCAGGAGAGGGAGTCCTCAATACTATTCTCCTCCAGCTGGATTCAGGGAATGCTAGGACAGTAACCAGCCCAAACTTCTTACCAGAGTACATTAAAGGACCTGGATCTTCCCGCTCAGCTCTGCCTCGGATTCAGACTAAAGAGACTGTGAATGCTTCCTGCAGATCTGAGGGCTAATGGTGGGTTTGATACAATTGAAGACAGACAGTGTCTTTGGCATCCCGAGTGCGATGAAGACGGATCTTTGTGTTGTACAGAATAAGACAGACATAGCTGAATGGAAAACAATAGGTAGGGTTGTTTAAAGCTACTCTTAGCTTTACAGAAGGTGCAACAAGTGTGGGCTGGGAGAAGCACAAAACCTGACGACCAGGAGTTGCTGTTCTTACTCTCCCTGGCCTCAACCCTCTCTGTAAATGTGTAGTATGTTTTCTAGCAAGGAGCGAAGGCTTGTGTATGCATTTCTAAGTACAACTCACTGTGTGTGGCTTCCACATATATGTACATATGTGGGAGGATTTTCTCCCATAAAGGCTCAAGGATGGAGAATCTAGTTCTTTCCTAATCTTATAGCTAAGGACACTGTATTTCCAACATGTCCAAACGCCTATGCTAGGTCCCTGTGCTCACACTGCCTAGTGCAGGGACCGAAGGCCAAGATCCTCTGACTCCACCACACCTCCTCAGACCAGGCCCTCAGGGACCTCCTCCTGGCTCCTGGTCATGATTGAATGGCCAGTGGGCATCACATCGGATGTGCCCCCAGGAACAGGAGAGGAGAGGGCAGCCCTCCCTCCAGGAAGTGGAGCTGGAGACAAGCCTGCCCTAGGGATGCCGGGTGAGGGCTGCCCATCTCTCTGTTAGTCCTTTTCTTTTTTCCACACCAATGGGCCAACGAGACAGAGTCAGAAATGCTCATCTCAAAACTTTCTAAAGGGGTTCAAGGGACACCCAGAGAACTCACAGCTGAGAAATGAACAGAGAAGCACTTCGGAAGGGTGCAGAGATAGATCAGGACCCAGACCACTCTTGAGAATCCCTGAAGCCCTGTGAGGTACAGTTCCTTCACTGTGAAAAAGGACAGTGCAAGCCATCCATCAGGGAGGGCCTGGGACTCCCCAGGGCAAGTTCTGTGAGGTTGTTTGCAGTGCTGAGTGTTACCATAGCTCAAGATTAAAGCATTTAATATGCAAGGCCATTTGTATGAAAGAAAGTCACAAGGGGCTGGAGCCATAGCTCCATGGCAGAGCACTGGCCCAGCATGTACATGGCTCCACAATAGAAGAAAGCCCAGCTGCAAGCACTCAGTTACAGGCTCAGCCAGAGTTATACACACTGGCCCTTCAGAGCATCACATCCTGTTTAGGGCTCCCATCCTCGACCCCAGTCCCCATACTTTTAGGGTCACAGTCTCCTTCCTGAGAAGCATCAGGTCGACCTAGACATGGGGTCGGCAACAGGCTTTCATCCCTGCCCACCTTGATGTCTCATGTGCAGTCATCAGTGCACTGAGGTTTGATGTGGGGAGTTGGAGGGAGTTGGGGTGCATTCATTCTTGGTGACCCGCCTCCTAGATCTGAGCATCGCCTCAGGAACAGCAGTAGCATTTTAAGGAAAGATTCTGAGTTTCCAGACAGCAAGATTTAAGGACACAGCGAGAAGCCACCAGCAAGCAAGTCTTTCCTGTTACTCACCACACCCCTCACACTCAGCAGTCTCAGCATCTCCCAGGGCCTCTCAACTTCCCACAGAGTGCCTGAGGTGCACCATGCCCTTTGCCCCCAGCCCCTCTCCCACCCAGCTCACCTCTCCCTGCAGGGCTGGGGAGTTCTCACACTGTCCTCAAGGAAGCTGGCTGCAGCACCACTCCTGCTGCAGTTCTGCAAGGCCCAGCATAGAAAGTGGAGGGGTGGAGCCAGAGTGACAGGTTTCAGTCTGAAGAGCAGAAGAAAGAGTCCTGCTCTTCTTCCTTCCTTCTCTCCCTTCTCGTACTGATTGTGGTGTCCGATCACAGCTGGTGCCTTTGCTCCACAGTGTCGGTTCTGAATTCCCTGCTCAGGGGTCCACACGCTGCTTAGGACACTCCATCGTCTGCCTCAGGATTGCAAGCTACTCCTCCTTGCAGGAAGGGAGCCCTAATCTCACACTGAGAGGAGTGCTGACAACCAACAGGGCTCAGCTGTGTGTGCACATCCTTGAGATCCTTACACATCCTTGAGGATCACTCTTAGCTGAGGAGTCACCTCCTCAAAGGTCCTCAGCCATGGCCAGACAGCTCCTGATCAACACTGGTCAGCACGGAGGTGTAAAGGCACGTCCTCTGGTGCCGATTTGGGATATAGAGTTCTACCTTAGCATCCATGCTCCAGCTGAACTGACACGGGGTGTCTTGGCACGATCACAGCCCTGTGTTTCCCGCTTACTTCTGAGTCCGAGAAGTGCTGGATCTAGAAGCCATCCTAAGAACACACTGGGATCTGTTACCTGCGCACTCATCCTAGGAACCCCAGAAAGTTCTGTCTAACCATCTTATCTGAGTTGGCAGAAAGCTGAGGGCCCAGTTTGGAGGAAAATCCAGGCTTAGCATTCCTCAGGTTGTGGCACTTGAGGCAGCCCAGGGTGACTCTAGTGACTGCATCACACAGTGTATTTGTTTTTAATTTAATTTAAAATATATGAAAAGCTGGCTCTATTTGTGGGTCATTTTAATTTCTATATAACGCTAATTTGCTCTTGTATATGGTGAGTGTGAACACAGAAGTAGAGCATCCCGTGGACTATGTGTATAAGAGGGTAACATGTATGATGTTTCCTGAGGATGTAGGAGCAAAATTTTATTCATCCAAGACAGAACATCAGTGAAGGACCACAGAGAGAATCCCAAAGCTGCAGGGTGGTGGTGCACACCTGTATTCTCAGCACTCAGGAGGCAGAGACAAGCAGATTTCTGTGAGTTCGAGGATAGTCTGGTCTAAAGTGAGTTCCAAGCCAGCCAGAACTACAATAGAGAAACCCTGTCTCAAAATACAAGGAAAAAAATCCCCAAAAGCAAAAACAAAAACAAAACAAAACAACAAAAATAAAAACAAAGGAAAAAAAAAACCAGAAAAGAGTTCCAACCCATTTAGCTTAGTGAAGCAGTGAGCTTCCTGGAGTCATTACAGGAAAATGGGTAAGAAACTTCTTACAGAAGTATGGATGACTCAAAAGCAGCTGCCTCAATGAAAAGTCCATCCCAACATGGGTTGTCCTTCACAATTTATGAAAGCTGCATGTTTGAGGGTCTCTGAAAAACTTACTAGCAATTCCACAGAAGGGTCTGTTCTTTCCAGTGATACTGTGGCACACACAATCTTGAGTAAGACTCTTCCAAGTCTTGTATGTTTCAGAATCTTCCTGAGTCTTGTAATTTTGTTTACTTCCTGGGTCTTGTGAGTTTCCCTCATTTCTCCATATGGAAATGTGTCACTGTAGATGAAATTACTACCCACAGAGGTAAAGACTCTTGAGTCTAAGACAAGATTACAAGTCAGGCTAAAAGGAAAAGAACTCACTCTTTTGCTCAGCAACTTAATCTTTTGTGCAGCAACTCACTCTTGGGAGAAGATTCTCAGGTCACAGAACTACCTTAATACTTTCTGAGGACACCCACCCAACGACTTACAAACCTTCCATGAAGCTCTACCTCTTCCTTCTTTTATCAACAGTTTACACACACACACACACGTACACACACACACACACATTTTTAGTTGTTCTTAGCCTCTCATCCTGTTCCCACTCTCAATGAAACCCTTCTACTTCCCTTTAAGGGCCCCTAGTAGTTTCAGATGACACATTAATGAGTCCAGACTTGTTCAGCTCTTGTTCAGGAATACATAGCTGCAGTGAATTCATGAATACAAAGGCCATATTATGTCCCATAGACTTTTCTTTCCCATCCTCTGGCTTTCATATTCTTCCTGCTTCATTCCACGAGCCTTGGAAGGGGTGATACAGCTGTCCCACTTAGGGCCTTGAATCCCATTATCACTCATTCTTGACGCTTTGACCAGTTATGAATCTATGCATTAACTGTTTTCACTGAAAATAGAAACTACTCTGACTGAGGCTGAGAGAAACACTAATTGCAGATATAAACGTGAGTATTTAGAAGACAATTTGACAACATGACCACTTAGGAAAACAATAGTAGGTTTCTCCTAATAATTATGACCTTGTCAGTGCTCTCAACTAAGCAGAAAGTACCAAGCATGAGTTCCCTCATATGGAGTGGGCCTCAGATCCAAAGAGAAAGGGTTTGGTAACCCCAATAACAATCATGCCATTATTGCTCCAGGGAAGGCACACCTGGCCTGGCAGGCATTACTGTGGATTGCAGGATCCATAGTAGGCTGTAGTTCTCAAATGCACCATTACCTCATAGCGTCATTACACCAAGGGCCAAACTTCAAATGCATAAACCTTTGGGAGACACATTCAAACCATATGCAAGCCATCGAAGCATCTAAATAGATGATCAAATTATTCTTCTTTTTGGCTGAATTGCCATCTTGAATTTGATTTGTAGACATCCTAACATTTAACTACCCTACCATTTTTACCTAGCAATGAAGGACGATCTGGTTAAAGAATTGTGCTGATATTTAGCTATCATCTGTGTGTGTGTGTGTGTGTGTGTCTGTGTGTGTGTGTGTGTATGTGTGTGTGTCTGTGTATGTGTGTGTGTCTGTGTGTGTGTGTGTGTCTGTGTGTGTGTGTGTCTGTGTGTATGTGTGTGTGTGTCTGTGTGTGTGTGTGTGTCTGTGTGTGTGTGTGTGTCTGTGTGTGTGTGTGTCTGTGTCTGTGTCTGTGTGTGTGTGTGTGTCTGTGTGTGTGTGTGTCTGTGTCTGTGTCTGTGTGTGTGTGTGTGTCTGTGTGTGTGTGTGTGTCTGTGTGTGTGTGTATGTGTGTGTGTCTGTGTATGTGTGTGTGTCTGTGTGTGTGTGTGTCTGTGTGTGTGTGTGTGTCTGTGTGTATGTCTGTGTGTATGTGTCTGTGTGTGTGTGTGTATGTCTGTGTGTGTAAAAGTGAGCCTGCGATTGCTGACTCAGAGTAGTTGGTGTGTTGTTTTAGCTTCTGCTGGTCTGCTTTATGGAATCACAGCCTAATATAAAATGTTTATCAAGATCTTTTTATGAATGTATACTTTCCCTGATAAGCACTGATAGCGTTCTTCACACTGCTGAAGACGTCATTGAAGGTTTAAGAAGCTGAAATAATTCCAACAAGGACACAGAACCGACACACACATCTCAGTCATTCTTCTGCACGGTAACACAAATGTCTAAGAAAGATGTTACCCACAGTCCATCTGCCACAGCCATAAAAACAAACAAACAAATAAACCCTAGGAATAAACACAACCAACTTAAACTGGTTCCGTCAACAAAGAGCTGAAAGACCTTGTCAAAGAACCTTTAGGGCAGTGAAGATGTTAAAGGGGACACTGAAGATAGGAAGACCTCCCATGCTCATAGATTGGCAAGAACTGTTACTTTAAAAATTGTAACACTATTGAAAGACATCAACAAAAAGACAATCCCCATCAAAATTCTAATGACATTCTTCATAGAACTAGGGAGAAAAGAAAAAAAGTATATGGGAGCAGAGACAATGACGAAGAACCAACTGTAAGCCAAGGGACCAACACTAGTAACGCCACAGTACCCGAGTTCAAACCACACGACAGAGCCGTGGTAATGACAACAGCATGGCACTGTCAGAAAGCAGACACGTGGACTAATGAGCTAGAATAGAGGATCTAGAAATAAACTACACAGCGATGGACACCTCGTGTTTTGAAAAAAGTGTCAAAACACACATTGGCAAAACACTTCTTCAGCAAACAGTGATGGCAAACTCAATGCTCACCCACGGAAGAGTGACGTGAGATCCCCAACTCTCACTCCATAAAAAAAAAAAATTACACAATGGACCAACGACAGTAAAAGACCTGACTCTCTGAAATTGCAGAGGGAAAAGTTCAGGGAAAATGCTTCAAGATGTTAGTGTAAGCAAGCATATTCCGAAAAGGACACAGCAGCACAAGAGATAGCCCCAGGGATTGGCCAACGGGCTGACATGACATGCATAGGCTCTGTAAGCAAGAGAAGCAGTTAAAAGAGCCAAGAGGCAGCATACACAATGAGGATTAGATTGAGTTACACATCAGACGGGGATTAGTATCTAGAATACATAGAGAACTTGCCATTTTGATTATCATCTAAGGCTAAGAGCATCTTCCCAAATCCACACACTCATGCAAAAAGCACTGAAAAGGGATTGATGGTATCCACTGTCTTTTGTCACACAGTGCCATACCATAAACTACTCCCAAACCCTGGGACTCAATCCTGATTTTGTTGCACTGGTGTCTGGTTCGGTTGGGTTTCAGTAGAGTGAGCTGGGCCAAGCTCAGCAGCTCTAGGCTTCTGTGGTTCTGTGGAATATTGTAAGAGAGACAAATAGCATCCGTACATCCAGCATACCTACACATTCTGCTGTATGTTTTCTGTGGACCTAGATCTGTATGTGATCTATGCTGAGTGTCCAGTGTGTCCATGGGTTCCACATCCATGGATTCACCCAACTGCAGATAAAAATGTGGTCAGGCTTACAGGGCTTGGTGTGTACTGAGCATGTATGGTCATTGTTTCTCGTGGTTATTCTCTGGACAACACAGTATGGCAACTGTTTACAGAACCGTCACACTGCGTTAGGTACTGTGGGTGATCTAGAGGTGATCTGAAGTACAGGAAGGCTGTGTGGAAGCTAAATGCAAATACGGAGCCAGTTTGTATAATGGACTTGAATATTCCCACAGAGCAACTGTATCTGGATTATCTGTGTCAAAATAGATGCATAGATACATTGATAGATGAAAGGTGGATAATAGGTAGGTCGGTAGGTGGATAATAGATGGATGACAGGTAGGTAGGCAGGTAGACAGATAGACAGAGAGACAGACAGCTGTATTTTAAGGAGCCACTTCACACAACTGCAGGAATTCAAAAAGCCGAAATGCAGAGGAAGGACCAGCAGGTTGGAGATCCGTGCCAGAGAGGATACTTCTGACTACAGTCCAAAATCCACTGACCAAGCCAGATAGGCTGGGAGCTCAGGGGGTTTTCTGTTTCCTCTTTCTCTCTGTTAATCAATATTTTTAGTCCGTGTACAGACTAATGGTTTCACTATGACATTCCGTGTCGATCATTGTACTGTGCTCACATCTGTCAGGTACACTGTGCTAATCTTGAGGCCAAACTTCTTTTAGGGAAATTTTAGTCTTCTCTATTAAGGCTTCAACTGATTGGACGAGACCCACTCACACCATAGAGAGTAATCTGACATGTTAAAGTCTATTGACCTAAAATGTCAGTCACACCATCTGTGTCTTCTAGGGGAGGGAGGGTCAATCTTCTTTAAGGATGTAGCCCCTGGTGGGTCAGCCATGCTTCAGTAGAAGGCCCCACACTCAGGAGTACGTGGGCAGAAGAAACTGGCCGTGATGAGTTTGATTTTTAAAAATAGGGGAGGAAATGAAGTAGGGAAGGGGCAGAGGTTAGGCCTGGAGAGTGGGCGGTAAGTACAACCAGAGCCCATCATATGCATGCATGAAGTTCTCAAAGAATTAACAAAGCGTTATATTTTGTCTGAGAAAGACAAACAATGTCAGGCACAGGTAACCATTGCACCCACAGCAACACCGTTACTTGGCTGAACGCGTGGGTTCTGTCGCCTAGGCCGGGTGGCGTTCACGTTACCTCTCCCGTAGCGTGTGGATTGGCTGGGGCAGCTCTGCTCCACGTCCACTGTCCTCCGTGTGAGACGTGCAGACACGTCAGGACGCACTTCCCCGTGAGCTGTGAGTCTGTGAAAAGGAAATGCTCAACTTCCCGTCCTAAGTGCTGCCCTGTGGGAGGTGCAAGGATTGAGAGGCAGGATCTTCACAGCACTGCAAATACAGGATCGTGTCTTTTTGCGCTCTTTCAAGCTCTTGCTGTGTACAGAGTGCATATGGAGGCACACAGGCTCTCTATTAGCAGCGTGAACGCTGGAGACTCGGGGATAAAATAAAATCTTCCTGTTTTTTTCCAGTGTTCTTCGATCACTTAACACTTCTGGAAGGATCTCATGAAATTATACTTGATGCTTCATAATACAGGAGGTGAAGCATGAGGATTACAAGTTCAAGGCTAACATGAGAATCTTAGTGAGATCCTGTCTCCAAGAGCAGAGTAGGGTTCTAAGGACACAAATCAGTGATAGAGCACCCCAGTAGTATATGTGAAACCCTGGTTGAATTCAAGTATTAAACACTAATTTTTAAAAAAAGCATGGAGTGACCATCCAAATCCCAGGGTGACCACTCCAGGATCTGTGCCGTGGCTAAAAGGTTTTCGATAAATCATCATCTTGACTGACTCACCGGGGCTCTTCTGGGTGTGTCTGTGGGAGTGTTTTCAGGGAAGATGATCTGCCCTGAACATGGGTGGCATCATCCCAGGATCTGGGAGCCCAGACACAAAGAGGTAGACAGATAACAGCATGGCAGTGGAGACTCTGAAGACAGGGATCAGGGCCCATGTGGCAGAAGCGGGAATCTCTTACAGCTTCCTGAGGATGAGGGATGGTTTCTCAGCAGGACCCTGCAGTCAGACTCTGATTCCCAGTCAGGGAAGGAGGCAGAGGGCAGAGTGTTTGGCCACCAGAAGCCCCTTTGATGTAAACTCCCCTCCCCAGGTGAGCAAGCTGAGCAGTTAGAAATCTGTTAGCTGCAGGCTCCTGGACAACGCCCCCGATGGCACCCCAGTCCCGTCTGTGGGGGGGAGGCCGCTGTGGGAGCTGAGGCTGGACTGCAGTTTGCTCTGGCCTCTCAGTACATTCTTCCAAAAGTAACTACTTCCTCTTTTAAGTTATTTCTGCCGGGTACTTAGTCACAGCAACCCCAAAGTAGTTCATAGAAAGCTCAACCTTCGATGACTGTTTCTTCCTCTTGTAAAACTGAGAAGGACAGTTTCCTCCTTAACAGACGGCTGGGACTGAAGTGAGTTCACACAAGGAAAGTCCTTAGACGGCCCAACGCACAGCAAATGCACAGTCACCATTCTGCCAACAAACCGCACATGCTTTCTGAGAAGCCATTTCTTGCAGCTGTGACTTTTTCTCCAAAAACTGCAGAGCTGGATTGTGTTCAGTGTCATCACTGTTCACCAGCACCTGCGTGCTCCTCTTGTCACCCAGCAGTCAGTTTGGAATCAGGTGTCTATGTTCTGATACAGGACACGGCTCAACTCCTAAGACAAGACAGCGAGGGGCACTGTGAACCACCTTCTGTGAAGACAGGCTGTGCTTAAGAGACCTGCACAGAAAGCATTTGGTTTGCAGGAAGCCGGGGATAACACATGTGGGTTAAACACACAGAGAAAGACAAACAAATCCGGGGCGCAGTAGTGTGTGTCTATAATCCCAGCATGGAAGGATAGGGCAGGAAGATTGCAAGTTCAAGGGCAGCTTGGGTCATATGAAACCATATGAAGAAACCTCAGGCTGGGTATAGGGGAGAAAGACAGAAAGAAAGAAAGAAAGAAAGAAAGAAAGAAAGAAAGAAAGAAAGAAAGAAAGAAAGAAAGAAAAAGAAGAAAAGAAAGAAGAAGAAAGGAAGGAAGAAAGAAAGGAGGAAGGAGGAGAAAGAAGGAAGGAAGGAAGGAAGAAAGAAACAAAGAGAAAGGAAGAGAGAAAGGAGAAGAAAAGAAGAAAGGAAAAGGGAATGAGAAAGGAGGGAGGGAGGGAGGGAGGCAGAGAAAGGGAGGACAAAAAACCAGAATGACCTTAAGCTGTGATGGGACCTGTGAGCTACAAACTCAAAGGGAAGGTTGGTTTCCTGGACGGTGACTGAAGGTGTCGGCTGATCTCCCTGGGGCAGACATTTTACTTAGTTGTGAATGAGTCCAGAGAGTAGAGAAGTCAAGTATTCTCTCTTCAGCAGCACTAGTTCCTCAGATCCTACAAACAAACTCTGGAATAAAAGCTTCAGTGCCTGGGGTCTCCATACTTCCACTCAAAACCAAAGACCAGGGAACTCCCTCCAGAAAAATGACACCGCCCAGAGTGAGAGCCAGGGGTGAAGGCTGGAGAGAGCTCAGCATCAGCATCACGTTTATATTCTTCATCTGTCAGGCGGGGCCCAAACACTGAAGTCTCAGTAGCTGAATACCAGACTGATCTGCCACAGATCTGAGCAGTCAAAGCTGTTTTGCAGAAAACAGTAAGCATAAGGATTTAAATAGATGCTTCACTCTGATTATGGGAGAGCAACAGTATCTACCTAGGTGCTGAAAGGGATGATAAGAGCAACATGTGAGTCCTAAGAACCGTGCACGATGAGGTACCTGCTGGATACACTACATGAGAACACTGGGATCCGGGCACAAGGGTGTAAACACGTGACCCACAAGAGCTATAAATGTGGCCCAAGGCAAAACTGAGCTTGCTTAAAGCGTGAGGTTTATTTCTTTACTTATTTATTTTGGCTGAGTGCCTGCATGTATGTATGTGCCCATGTGCATGCCTGGTGCCTGCAGAGGTCAAAAGAGGGCACAGATCCCCTGGAGATGGAGTTTCAGACAGTTGTGAGATCCATGTGGGTGTTGGGAATTGAACCCAGGCCCTCCACGTGAGTATCTGGTGATCTTGCCCGCTGAGCCATCTCTCCAACCCCAAAGCATGGCATTTGCATTGGAGGAGATTTTGGTAACACAATTGTGTGGTTTTCAAATGTGAACTTTGTAGGAAACACATTTATGCACAAAATGAATGCATGCACGTCCTCACTATGGATGTGCATGTATGGCCTCAGATAAATAAATGGTGCGCAGTTCCCAAGCACAGAAGGTCAACTCGGCACCCGAGACATTGTATGCGCTCATGGTAACCACATATGAAACGCAGCAGTCATCCTTACTGTGTAACCTCCACTGCCGAGGGTGGCATTTGGTGTTAAGTAGAAGGCTGGAAGTGTTCTTATTTCACATGTAAGGGGCTTTCACATCTTGGCCGTGCCTCTTGCCAGTTAATTTTCATAGCAAAAGTACAGAGTCTCTTCACTGTTAATTTTCATCATGGCTCAACCTTGCTTTTTGTTGTTGTTGTTGTTGTGTTTTGTTTTGTTTTTCGAGACAAGGTTTCCCTGCAGTAACTCTGGCTGTCCTGGAACTCATTCTGCAGACCAGGCTGGCCTCGAACTCACAGAGATCCACCTGCCTCTCCCTCCCAAGTGCTGGGATTAAAGGCGTGCACCACCACCTGGCTTCAATCTTGCTTTTAAAATTCTTTCATGCGGATTTACTTATCTTGTGTTTAAGGCAGAGGACATGAGCATGCATGTGACACAGCACACATATGGAGGTCAGAGGTCAACTTTATGGAGTTAATTCTCTCCTTCCACCTTTGTATGCCTTCCAAAGGTTGAACTCAGGTCACCAGGACTGTCCTGCAAGCTCCTTTACTCACGAATCTGCTCATGCCATTATGTGGTTTTGTGTTATTTTTCTTTTTTGTCGTGTGCATGTGTGTGTGTGCGTGTGTGTGTTGTACACATGCCGTCATGTCTGTAGAGATCCCAAAAGAAAACAACCCCAACCCGCAATGTGCAGACCAAATAAACAGATGAAGAAGATTGTTCAATGACAAATGAGCAGGAGACTGGTCTTCGCAGAGAAATGTGGTGAGGAGCCTGCTCGTTTTGCAGGGCATGTGTGAGTTCTCATGGTTGGAAAGGCAGCTTATGCGAGAATGCGTGCTGCCAAACTCCGTGTGCATCAGGGATCGTGCCGTAATGATAAACAGTGAGTGTCTCACCCACAATTGTTTAAAAGTCAGAACTCAGAATCTGCCGTAAAAGCTCTGCATGTGACGGCATCTTTAATAGAAAATAAAAATACTTCTGTTGAGATGACTAAGCAGCACGCGGAGAGTATGAAGGACACGGTATTCCCTAAGAAACATTATTGTCCTACAATAGTTCTAAGTTTGTCTTGTACCAGTCTAACTGAGGAAACTGGAAAACCTATGGAAAAGCTGTGGCGAATGGACGCACCGCTGTTAGGTTTTCTTCTTTTTGGTGGATGACAGTGCGGATCTGCACACATGGCTGAGCTTGCCATTTTTATTACCAGTACCAGTGACAAGGACGACATCCCTGAAGCTATGGCTTCTTAGTGCCATTGACGCACACGAGGGGCCAGCGAGATGAAGGCAAAGGCTCTTGCTGCCAAGCCTGACAACATGAATTGATCCCCAAAACCCACAAGGTGGAAGGAGAGGACCTTCTCTTTCCAGCTACGTCCTGACCTTCATACCTGTGCCAAGACACGTGCAAGCACAGAGAATAAATAGACAGCTGTGTCAGACAAAACATCTAACGGAACATACGAGATGGTTCAGCGGGTAGAGGCGCCTACCACCCGGTCTGACTGCCTGAGTTCAGTTCCCGGAACCCATGTGGATTCTGCAAAGACATCCTCTGCTCTCCACACATGTGCTGTGGCACATGCAAGCTCACACATATACATGTATGTACACACACACACACGCACACACCCAAGATTCTTATATAAAATTGTAAAAACAAATGTTCAGATGATTTTCTTTGTCCATTGTTAATCTATTGGATACAGTGGCTGATTGGATCCTGGGGATGGCAAGTAATAGAGACTTATCAGATTAGTAGAAGATGCATTTGCCACCAAAGACTCATGTTTATAAAGTATCATTGCATAGCACATCAAGAAATTTCGTGCATAAAAGCATTAAAGTGATTATGACCATGCAAAGCCCAGGTGGAATGTCTTATGCACTGATTCATACTCTTGTGACAGCAAGAATTCCATAACCTTGCTTTCCAATTTGATACAAGATTTAAGAACAGATTCGAGGGAAATATTTTGATCTATTTGCATCTCCATCTTCAGTCGATTTAAATACGTTATCTGCCAGTTTTCAAATGGAATGCAAAGAGCTGGGATCCTACACCCAGCCCACCGAATACGGAACTGGGCCCCTCGCTAGGCTCCTCCTCCACCATCGTGCATGTCATCCCATTCTGGCAGCACCTACATTCGCCTACATTCATGAGCGACGGTTTTCAAGCATGAAGCACACTGAGAGTAAAATTAGAACTGGAAATACTTAATGAGCACCTCGCAAGCCCACCGAGGAGAGGGTTTCAGCTCTTCCATTGCACAGGCACTGATGCCACAGGTTCTCAAATACAATGTCAAATAGTCCAGTGGGTTTTTGTTTGTTTGTTTGTTTTTTGTTCTTTGTTTTTTTGCTCTCTCTTCTTTGACTTTTCAAATAGAAATTCCCATTAAAACAACTCAGTAGAGACTGGAGAGATGGCTCAGCAACTAAGAGTGTATACTGCGCTGAGCAGTAGTAGCACACGCCTTTAATCAGAACTCGGGAGGCAGGCGGATCTCTGAGTTCAGTTCGAGGCCAGCCTGGTCTACAGAGTGAGTTCCAGGACAGCCAGAGCTACACAAAGAAACCGTGTTTCAAAAAAAAGAAAGCATATACTGCTTCAGAGAACCCCAGTTCAGTTCCCAGCACCGAAATTGTTGGGCTCACAACAGTTTGTAACTCCAGCTCCAGGACAAACACTCTGGCCTTCACAGGCACCTGCAATCACACACACACACAGACATACACACACATACACATGCACATACACACACACATATGTACACATACACGCACACTCAGACACACAGGCACATACACACACATACACATAGACATACACATACACACAGACATATGCACACACATACACACACGCACACACACACACACACACAGACTAACAGACCCATGCACACAAATACGCACACACATACACAGGGACACATGCACACATACACACATGCACATACACACATACACACACACATACACACAAACATACAGACACACACATACATTCACACAAACACACACACATATACACATACACACTCACATACACACATACACACACAGACATATAAACACACACATGTACATACATACACACACATATGTACACACATAGACATATATGCACACACATACAGATAGACACATGCACACTCAGACATGCACATACACACACATACACACACAGGCACACACACACACATATACATACACACAAACACAAACACATAAACACAGACATATACACACACATGCATATACATACACACAGATGTGTACAAACATGTACACACATGTACACACAGACACATACACACACATACACATACACACACACACATAGACACATGAACACACACATACAAACACAAACATACACACATACACATACACACACACATACACACACATACAACCATACACACGCATATACACACAGACACACAGAGACACATACATAAACACACATACATTCATACAGGCACACACATACATACATACATACATACATACATATATACATACACACACACACATACACACACATACACACACATGCATACATACACACACATACATACATACACACACATATAAACACACACATGCACATACATATACACACATACATACAGACACACACAGACACACACACATACACATAGACACATGAACATACACACACAGACACACACATATACATATACACACACACATACACACACAGACAAATACACACACACATGCACATACATGCACATACATGCACACACATACGTACAGATACGTACACACATACACACACAGACACACAGACACGTACACACATACTCACACAGACACACATACACATAGACACATGAACATACACACACATGCACACATAAACACACACACATACACACATACGCACACAAATACACACAGACACACACATAGACACACACACATACATACACACACACACACATACATACATACACACACAACACACACATACCCGTATGCACATAACTAAAAAATAAAATTAAATCATTCTTTTAATCAGTGAACTGAACCCCAGCACTTGGAAGACAGGCGTGGCTGCTGTCTGTGCCCTCCAGGCTAGAATGCTTTACACAGTCTAACGGACAAATGAGTAAGTCATAGGACCTACATATGCTCATTTTCTTTATTGGTGATCAAAAACTAGGGACCTGCCTGGTGATTTTAAAAGATTCTCCAGGCATGGAGAGTCTTAGAAAGAATGAGTCCTTAGACTTTGTCCCAAGAAAAGATATTGAAAAGATGGGTGGGGGAGGAAAGGGACAGTGCACGCTCGTCCAGTCCTGGACTCTATGATCACAAGGTGGCTCAGGGATTTGTGCCCCGAGACAGCTTTCTGGAGAGCTACAGCTTCCTGCGCTTCTGAACCTGTTATCCTAGAGCAGGATAAAGATAACCACGACTCTAGTCTCTTTAAAATTCTTTTTCTAGGCTGTAAGCGGAAGTGTCTGACTTGTGTTCCTGCTCACTTCCTGTTTCTCATCTAACCGTGAGCTGCTCCTTTGAAGGGCAGTTCTTGCGCTCGGATCATATTTTGCTGATAAAATAGGGATTAGAAGATGGATTGGCTTTACAGGCAAACACTCAAGCCCGTCGCCTCATATGCTATGGAAACTTCTTTCTTGCTGTTCTGTTCACGCTCCGAAAGAGACAGCGTTTCGGCCCCGCCAGAAAAGTCCCAGGCGTGCGGTGCCACAGGAGACAGGAAACGGAGCCATTCTTGCCTGTCAGCTGGCCCAGAGGTTAGTCCCGATGTGTGTGCATGTTTACATGTATGTGTGTGGTGTGTATCTTGTTTGCATTTGTATATGTGTTTACATGTGTGTACACTGCTTGTGTATATACATGCCTTATGTATGTGTGTGTTTGTGGATATGTGCTGTTTATTTACATTTACTTTTGTGTATATGTGTGTTTACATGCATGTGTGATCTGTATGTACTGTGTATAGTGTTTGTATCATATATGTGTATACAGCTTATGTATCTGTACAGGCTGCATGCATGTTTATCTACTCGCAGGCATGTGTGAGTGATTATATACGTACATTTCTGTTCATTTGTATGCACGTTTACATGTATGTGTGTGAATGGGGTACACTGTATTTTTATGTATGGTGTGTGTCAAGTTTGGATGTGTACATATATTTACATGTGTGTATGATCTGTGTATATGTATGTGAGGTATATGTGTATATGTTTTCAGCTGTATAAATGGCGTGTGTGATGTACTTATACATTTGTGTTTGTGTGTAGGGGTATTTACATATATGCATGATGTGTGTATGATGGTATCATATTTATTTTTTATTTAATTTTTTAATAGAATATATTTTATTATGTTCCCCTTTCCCCACCTCCCTACCCACCAAACTTCATGCTCTCTCTCTTAAAAATTAAAATAAAATAAAAAAATGTAAAACCCAGAAAATCAAATTAAACGAATATTTATCCCACAAAATTCATTTTTCATTTGAGAGCACACGCCCAACAATAGGTAGTTAACACGAAACTAACTCAGTGGCGTCTTTGCTGGAGGGTCTTTGTCTCGTAATGATTCACCAGGGGATTTATGCTTTCCAATTTTGTGGGTTTTTGGGATTTCTAGGTGCGAATGTGTGTGTCTCTGCATTTACGTGTGTTTCTCATGCTTTTTCTTTGGTTCTTTCTTCTGCTTATTTGCTTGCTTGATTTGTCCTATTCTGGTTTATTTTTGTATTATTATTATTATTATTATTATTATTATTTTCATATGCCTATTTTCTTTTCTAAAGAGAGGAAGGGTGTGGATTCTGAAGGAAGGGAATTTGGGGAGGATCTCAGGGGAATTGGGAAAGGTAAAGCCATAATGAGAATATGAAAGAAAAACAAGAAAATAGGCCATGGTTTGTGTGTGTATTGTAAACATGTTTGCATGTGGTGTGATGGAAAAACTGTAACCCGGAAGCCAGGAGAACTTTGTGTTCTTCAGTGACCTTTATGCGTAAAGCTTGTTTTCTCTCAGCGATGGGAACTGAATCCAGAGTCCTGCACACTCTCAGCAGCCATGTACATCCGTGCCATGTTGCGCCCCCCCATACCTCCCCACACCCACAGTAGCCAGTGCTCCTGAGGCATTTGTGTGAATTTCACCATCTTTCTGAGCAACATCACCAGGGTGATAAGGTCTCTCTGATCTGGGCAGGAGATACAAATGCCAGTGTAACTGTGTGTGGTACTGCTAAGGGTGGGGACCCAGAGGCTCAGAGATGCAGCCTCTGTCCGTGGGGGTGCTGCAGGCACAGCGCAGGGCACAGCGCATTGCCCCAGGGTGCTCCCTGTGCTCTGCACTCTCTTCAGCTTCACCTGCCAGGAACTGTTTTCTATCAATCCACCTGTTCTCCAAAGAGTCTATGAGGCCAGAGAAGCACTTCCTCAGTTTTTACCAAGGATGAAAGGAAGCCAGGGACAAAGGTTGGGGGTCTGAGTTTGCAGGCCTCGGATCATAGATGCGGGAGGCAGGGCGGCAGCCAAGGCATTCGAAGGCTGCTCACGCCAGGACGCAGCTGACCAGATCTGAGTGCGGCTGTCTGCCTGGCCTGCTGCCTCGCTCTCCCCAGAAGCCCCTAGATGGCCTTCAGCTCCCGCACCCACATGCTAGCCCATCGAACCAGACGTCTGCTGAACATCATGAAGGCACCATGTCATCACAAGCCAAGGGTCCAGTGGCTCCCGCTGGCTGTCCCCCTGGGTTCAGGGATGGAAAAGCAACCTGCTGGTCGAGTGGAGTAGAGCACGAGACAGTGCAGTGATGAGGAGCCCAGCCCTGCACTTGGGCTCCCACCCCAGAGCCTTCATCTGGTTGTGTAATACGGCTCTGAGGGACCTGGACCTTCTGGGCAAACCATGGACCACGCAGCTCCGGTCTCAACCCCGGAGGGAACATCAAACTGACAACAGCTCTCAGCCTCTTGAAGTGGAGGATGGCATTAGCGCAGGAAGTGAGCGAGCACCGCTCCCATCAGAGCAGTGATGGGCGTCCCTGGCTGGGATGTCCTGGCTCCAATTTTCAAAGAAACCTGAAAGTCGATCTGTAACAGTGACTATGTCGGGACAGTGGAGGAGCAGGTCTCTCGCATTTAGGCCTGAGATTCTCCCTGAAGGGACACTGAGGCCCAGGCCGCTTGAGCACCCCGGCAATGCCGTGTCTCTGTTGCACTCTGCGGTGCCGATTCCCCAGCAGGTTCGAGTTGTCCGGAGTACGAAAGTCTGCAAGGCTGCCACCTTCCTTGTAACTGCGGAGCCCGACTCCTAACTTTCAGCCATGCCAGTCCTCGGTGCTAAAACAGGACGGTTCCTTCTGGACCCAAGACCACAGCTGTAGGCTCCCCGCAGCCTCCCAACCCGGAACATATAAATCTTACGTGGCCTGAGACACAATCAAGACTACGCTGCCTCCTTCTCTTCCTTCCCTTCTTCACTCTTCTCAATCTCCTGGCCGCACCCCCAGCCCCTGGCCCTCAATGCATAGCTCTGGACACTGTCTACCCAAACCAGTCCAGAGGCTCCTTTCTCTATGACAGTAAATCTCCTGAACTCCTGATGGACACAGCACAGCTGTGGGGCATAGGGTTCCGTAAGCCTCCAGAGACTGCCTCATACCCCTCCCTACCCATCAAGCACCACCACCCCCACACGTGTGGGAAAATTTTCTCCTGGCAAGAGAAAGGCAAGAGCCCCTTAAAACACAGTCAGTACAAATGTATAGGCCGGAGAGGTGGCTCCGTTGATAAAAGGACTTGCCCTGAGAACCCAGCTGCCTGAGTTGGATTCTTGGAACTCACGGGGAAGGAGAGAACAGACTCCTGAAGTTCATCCTCTAACCTTTGCATGTACCCTATGGCACACAAAGGCCAGCACGAGCCAGGGAGCACGCATACACACACGTGTGTGTGCACGTGCACATGCACACACATATATAAGAAGTAAAGTTATTTACATGTTTTTAAAATGCATTATTGTTTTCTGTAGATGGAAGAAGAAGAATGTGACCACAGTCCCCAGAATCCTCCAGGACAGCTGCCCCCGGACCCAGTACAGGGGCTGACGAAAGGTACTACTTTCCTGACAGGGGTGAACCAGAGAGGTCAGGACAGGAGCACAGGTGTTCAGGAGAACATGGAACCACACACTGAGTGCTGGGAGGGGAGGATGAAGGCCTTCATTACGGCGGTTTACCCACTGTAGCTAAAGAAAGCAAACGGGCTCCTCTTTACACCAGGCAGAACTCAGGGAAAGGACCCATGACAAGCGTGATGGCCATGTGGGGTGAGAAACGCCAGGCCCGGGGAAAAGAGTCTTCACTCTCTAAGGTCCACCCTGAGAAGGTCACTCTGGTCCCGGACATGGTGAAAACACTAGCCTTTGCTCACAGCTCTGGAGGCCAGTGGTCCTCTGTATGGGTGGTTAGCTGGGTCTCGGTGCCACACTGATTGACAGCACCATGCAAGCAAGCAGAGCGTCATCAGTGCCCACGGGGAGGGACTGGGCTCAGCCTTCTTGGAGATTCACCTCGGCCACCTAACCTAGGGAGACGGAAGTGAGGGATGCTAGAAACCTACCCGTGTTTTCTTTCTACAAGAAATTATTTGTGATTCGGTGTATTTTAACATGATTTATTTCTTTATGAATTTGAAGGGCCTGAGCATCAGGAAAAGTCATTCTTCCACATGGGACAGAAAGCAACACAGGCTGAGCCTTTTCCACTTCCTACCGGAAGCAGAGTCAGTCATTACTAGATAAAGCTCCTCCGGCGACTCATGTTGCGTTTAGATTTTGCACGAGCTCCAGGTGCTGAGACATGAGTTCTTCTTTGGCCCTAACCTGCCTTGGTTAACCTGGCAGGAATGGACGTCCACTGTCACACGTAGTCAAAACTCCCGTGAATCTAAGCAAATTCACTTCTATGTCCTGTAGAAAAGCTCAAGTGACCCAAGGTACTCACAGGCCAGCCTAGGGTCCGGGCCTGCAGAAACAAAACTCATGGGTGCTAAGGAGCCTTGGAAGGGAGAGTCTTGCTGCCTTCGGGCTGATCAGTGTCTTTTCCCACTTCCAGCCGCAGACATATCTAATCTTGACATTGGATTAGCCAGTGTTTGGTTGAAAACTGACTTTTCCTTCTCTGCCGGTGGCTCTGATGTCCCGTTTGGTAGGAATGTTCCCATCCACCTTCCAGGACACAGGCTGAGAATGTAAGCCCGTGGCCGACCTCAGGGACAGAGGCTGGCCTTTGCCTCTGCTACTCCCCTCATCCTGGAGCACTCTGGTTCTCAGATGAGGCTCTATACCTAGGGTATGGCTTCTGATGGACAGAGAGGACAGGCTCTCACCGCATTTCCCTCTGCTGTTTTGTTTGTCAAATTCTTCTAGGTCTGAAGGAGAAAGAGCTCACCCCAAAGAGACTTCAGCTCCTTCTGATGGGGAAAACGGGAAGCGGGAAAAGTGCAACAGGAAACAGCATCCTTGGCAGGAAGGTATTTGAGTCCAAAGTCAGCGCTAGACCGGTGACCATGACCTTCCAGAAAGGGAGCAGAGAGTGGGCTGGGAAGGAGCTTGAGGTGATCGACACCCCAGACATTTTCTCAGCTCAGGACCAGCCCGAGGTAACCGCTGAGAAGATCTGTGAAGTCTTGGCCTCTCCTGGGCCCCACGCAGTGCTCCTGGTGATGCCGGTGGGCCGGTACACCGTAGAGGACCAGCAGGCTGCCTGGCAACTCCAGGAGATCTTTGGGAAAGGGATACTGGCTCACACCATTCTGGTGTTCACCCGGAAAGAAGACCTGAGCAACGGCTCCTTGGAAGAATATGTTCAGGAGAACAACCAGAGTCTGGCTGATCTGGATGTCCTGTGTGAGAGGCGTCATTGTGGCTTTGACAACAGAGCACAAGGGGCTGAGCAGGAGGCCCAGCTGCGGGACCTGATGGAGAAAATCGAACTGATCTTGTGGGAAAACGAGGGCCACTGTTACACCACTGAACTTCCAAACGTGCCGGCAAGAACAGTTTAACCAAAGAGCAAGGTTCTGAGGAGACACCCTCAGGAAGCGCTGGTTGCAAAGGCTGTCCCCCATCCAGATGGCCTCTGAGAAGGACTTTAGGTACCTGCTGAGGAGGGCGTCCATACGAGCCCACAAGCAGGAGTGTCTTAGAGTTCTATTGCGGAGAAGAGACACCATGACCGTGGAAGTTCTCATAAAAGAAAGCTTTTAATTGGGCCTTGCTTACAGTTCAGAGGTTTAGTCGTCATTAGCATGGCAGGGAGCAGGCGGCAGCATGCAGGCAGACATGGTGCTGGAGAAGTGGCCCAGAGTTCTACATCCAGTTCTACAGGCAGCAGGAGCAGAGGGACTCTGGGCTTGGAGTGAGCTTTTAGAAACCTCAAAACCCACCCACAGTGACACACTTCCTCCAACAAGGCCACATCTCCAACCCTTTTACACAGTGCTGACCAAGTATTCAGACCTGTGAGCCTATGGGGTCTGTTCTCTTTCTAACCACCACGAGGAGCTCCCATCAGCAGCGGCACCCTGTGCCCAGCCCCCACTGCCTGTGCCCTCTGTCTGCACAGAGTGCTTTCCAATCCCTAGACCAGAGTGTCAGCTGTGCAATGTGATCAGGGGGCCCAGCTACACTCCGTGTCCACTGCAGCTAGAGAACACACGGCCCTCCTTCGCCTTAGCCGCAGGACAGTGTCCTCACGTGGGTCCTTCTGTCCCACTGACAACACATTTTTATGTTCTGTGTCTCTTCTCTGAAACAACCAAAGCTTCATGACATCAAGACCGGCCCCTTCTCTCCTGTAAATTGCACAGATGCCGAGCGGAGGGAGTCAGAGCTGTTGCCACCGAGGCAGGGAGTAGGCATGGACCAGATGATCGTACATTTCTCAGGCTTCATCCTTATCCATAAAGGGGGATGGGCAATGTGATTACTAAGATGTCCTCCTTGTGTGGTTGGTAGAAAATGGCAATGAGACGGAAGAGAGAGGCTCAGACCTCCAATTAGGGTTTTCGTCCACGATGTAAGATACTTCAGTGGGTTGTGCTCTGTAACCATGTTCTAACCACTGACTTGCTTCTAAGCTTTTGAGAGGCTTTGCTGCAATGGCCACGTTGCGCAATGGCTAACTCTGCAGTGTCTACGTCCTTCCTGGGGAGGGGGTAGTGCCTCCCTCGTCTTTTGTGAGTCAAGAACAATAGGATCAAATGTACAGAGAGCAGATCACCACACAAGTGGACACCTTGCAGCAGACAGAAGACAGACAGGACGTGGCAGGGCTCCTGAGGAGTCAGAGTCTGCAGGTAGCCGACTCAGATCCCTTGCCTGTGCGCTGTCTCCCCTGTGCTCCACCATAAGCCTCCAATAAAGCCTTGGTCCAGTGGTCCTCGTGCTTCTTTATGGTTTGTGTCTGATTTGGGAAAGGAACCTTGATTTGACTGGTAACCACAGGGGCTCTGACATGCATGGCAGGATGCATCCTGGGCTATGGAAGAATGTGCATAGAAACCTAGAGAGAGGCAAAAAATGACACTTGGTTCTCATGAACTATACAAACGATCTCATGGGTACTTCCTACGAGTCAGAATGAGTGAGGCTGTCAGCCTTGGCCTAGAAGGAGAACCTCAGGCCCAGGCTATAGGATATGGGAGTGTCTACATTGCATGGACTTGGGCAGAAACGGCCAGCTCTCACTTCCCCGTGAGGCTGAGATGAGGGCTCACTCTCGTTACCTCCACATTTTTCCTTGGGATCCATCACCCAGTTTTAGATCTAGCTTTGGGAATGTTAGAAAGCAAAGGACACCCACACTCACATGGACCTCCTTTACCTCGATAGGGTGTGGGTGGGATGAGGGAAGGAGGGTCTGCATGTGTAGAAGAGCTCTGCAGGAAGGTCCTCTAGAAGGCTGGGTAGAGGGAAGGGGGTCTTTGGAAGGAGAGAGCCTGCAAAGGACGTCTGGGTGCTCTGACGGAATGTATGATGGGCACCTGGTCTCTACAAGAACTCTGCAACACAAGGATTTTTCCTGAAGAGATGTGCCTACAGATAGGGCATGGCCAACAGAAGACCTCCTAAAGAGGCTCGGGCCTCCTAAGACAGCAGTCTACCAACTGCAAGGGCTGTCATGCCTCCGATGCTCCTGAACGTCTGTGAGAGTCAGGAAAGGTCCTGGGAAGGATCAGCATATGGGAAGCTAAGGGAGAAAGGAGGGGACAGACTCCCGATTACTTCCCCTGCCCCAGCTGTGCAGCAGAGGCTCTAGCTCCCTTCCCTATAGAAAGTTGGGGTGGTCAGACTGCAGGGCGACAGTCAGGACTGAGATGTGGCCCCGGGCCCTGCTGGCTGCTTATCTGCAGGTTTGAGTTCCGTCTCTTCTGTCTTCCTGGAAAGAACTCCTAATCTCCCGTGCACAGGCCCATGCACCATCAATCATTTCCTTTGGCAAATGACACGGTCATGGTTCAGAATGCTTCTGGGAAGTGCCTGAGAAAGGATGCTGCTGCTGCTGCTGTGCTTCCTCGCATTGTTTTGTCTTTCCCCAAACAGGAAACAGATTGTTCCCTAAGCCCTGGCTCCCAGCAACCAGAGAGGACCAATACCTTTGCTTCCTTGATCTCCTCTGTTTGACCCAAGGAAGGTCTCCTTCTGATAGCCTCAGCACTGAGGGTTGGCCCAACTAATCAGGGACCTTGATATTCCCAGACGGAATCATCTACCCGAAACAAATGTCTTCATTAAAAAAAAAAACCAAAAACCTTGAGTTTAGTAGCAATGCTCCAAGGACACAGTGAATCTACAGGTGGTGTGGATAAGTTCTCTGCCTGAGCAGGAGAGAAAGGAGTACCCAGCAAAGAGGATGTGCTCTTAGGTCTCACCTGCGAGAGAGTGCTCATTCAGAAAATGACCGCTGCAGGTCACAGGACAAAACATGTAGGGGTAGAGATGTCTTAGTCTAAAGTCCTGCAACGCCAGTTTAGCCTTTCTAGGCCTAAGGCTTTGAGGAAGCTAAAAAGGAGCCGCCGTCTGTGAATGGGTTTCTGGAAGGAATGTGATTCCACAGGCAGCAGCCCGAGTGGCAGGATTAAACACGGCCTAGGGTTAGGATACCAGGGGAAAGCTGAACAGTTTCCTTCCTAATGTTTCCTCATTGCATTGTGGGGAGAGTGTGTTTGACTGTGTTTCATTCAGTGCTGTCTGACCTGATGAGCAGCTCCATATGGTGGTGGCAGGCACTCCCTGGGAGAGGGCGTAGGAAGCCCCGCCAGCTGTTCTGCAGATCTCTGTGTAGGTTTTAGAGACAAATGGACGCCTCAGACCACATTGCTGGCCCTCTCCAGCAATGCTCCTTGTCTGCAGGGTCTGAGAAGTCACCATGGAACTGTCAGACGAGGTAAATCCCCACCAGTTTCTCAGCTCAGGAAGCATCCTTTGCAGTGTCAGGGTTGACTCTTCCACGTATGTTACAACTAGTCTAAAGTCCCCTGTGGCATATGGGGATGGAGCCCCATCAGCCCAGACATGTCACATTGACACTGTTTGGTTACACCTCAGAGATAATTCACTCCAGTAGCTTAGCAATCATGGAGCTGATTTTGACATGACAAAGGAGTGCTCTGAGTCCATCTGGGGCTAAGCACAGTCAGAGCCATGTTTCCCTCCCTTCCTACTTGGCATTCCTTGAGAGCAATTTCTAGCTCTGAATCACAAGGGGAAAGAGGAAGTTAGCACTGATATGCAAGAGAATGGGACCATTTATTACCAAAGCCAAGGAAGTGCAGAAACCCACAATGCTTCTGCTTATGTTTCTTGGTCATATGGCTGCCACAGCCACAGGAAACCCTGTGGAATGCAGTACTCATGGGCACTTTGTTTTCTAGGAAATAGTGTAGACCCCTTACTAAAGAAGGAGCAAAAGACGGTATGGACAGAAGACTAGTCAGTAGTACAGCCAGCGCCTAGCCGGTGGCCCAGCTCAGCTCCTCACTCTTAGCTTCCTCTGTCTTACTCCTTGGGACAATTTCTCCTGACAACCCACAGTTCAAACCAGAGTCTTGTTAACTCTACATAGCTGCCAAAGATGGGTCAAGAAACAAACGCTCGGGAGTTTGAGTCTGGTTTCAGACTATACAAGACCTTGTACCTGGCCGAACTCCTACAGAGACACTCTGGATGGGAAGAAATCAACCAAACCTGGAGAGACTGAAGGTGTCTGTGTTCTTGAAATGAGGATGCACACACAGAGACATCTCCATTGTGAGCTTCGCTCCACTAAAGCTCAAAGGGTGAGCCGAGCTGACCTCCCTGTGAGCTGTTTATTTCAAAGAGATGAAATTTGAGGCAAACGTTAGTTTAATTTTTTTTCTTTTACCTTAGCCTTTGGGTTTTTTCCTGATGGGATGAGGGCCATAAAAACTGGAAAAGCAATAAGAGCACCAATCCATTCTTAACAAAATGCCCACACTAAGAAGGCTGTCATTTTCTGTTAGATTTATATTAATATTTTACATTTATAAGATGATCATTACTGTCTGCTTTCTGTGTATTTTCATGAAAGGAATGTTGCATTTCACAAAAACATCCAGTATTTGTCATGTGTATTTACAAGATATGTGAAAATTGTTGAAATATGGAGTGTGGGCAGAGGTCTGAGAATGCACTTTCCACCACATCCCCAAGGGTGGCTGAGGTGACATTTCTGCACCATGTTAGAATGTCCGCCCTGAGACGGAAAGCCTGTGCTGGACAAAGGGAACGGCATTTCCCCTGCTTCAAGTATCGCTGGAATATAACAGGACGTCGAAGACATTGTCCCCAGAGGAGTCTGTAAGAAATGGACACACTCAAAGGACTGAGAATAAGGTGGCGTATTACCTTTGCCCACTTTATTGCTCTGCCCAGCACGTGACTCTGTGATCATTAGTGAGACCCCTCAGCAAGGACCTGCAGCCCCCATGCGCTTAAATACCCCGCTCTTCTTACCTACATGGAAGGTGCCACAGAAGGGCCAGGCTAATGAGACCCCTGAAGGAAGACTGTAGACCTGCCCCAAGGAGGCCTTCTCTGGGGCTATAGAATGGAAAAAGAAAGAGAAAGTGTAGTTTCTGCTCACCAGGAGCCCAAAGGGTGAACACTCTGATCTCTGCTTTTAAAAGTACAAAAACAGGAAATGTGGTTTGATGGTTCCTGGCCCAGCTCAGCATTCCAGAGCAGAGCCAGCCGCTGCCCTTCAACAAAAGGATGCCCATGAGCTTCCCATGGAAGACATGCCGCCTCCTCTCCGGCACGGTTCTTGCATACTTTACACCTGGCACCCCAAAATCACTTCTACATTTTAGAGTTTTCAATCAGTCACCGGTTTTGTTTTGTGACTTCGTGGGCGATCTTTCCTGTATAATTAAAATTTTAAATGTCTAGTGTTGTCCCCAATATCCCCACACAGCTCCCCATAACTGAAGCACTGCCTTGGAACATTTCCCCGAGTAATATTTGCTCAAGTGAGCCTCTGAGGTTACATGCTACACTGGGCGTTTACTCTGTGCTGTGAGGGGTTGGGGTGACAGAAGGGTCCAGGGGCTTCCTCACTGCCAGTGAGAAACCCGCAAGATAAATATACAAGTAAATAAGTAGATGGGGTCCATGAGAAGGCTCTGTGGGAAAGGCACCTCTACCAAGCCTGAGGGCTTGAGGCCAGTCCCCGGAACCCACATGATGGAAGAAGAGAACCGCCTCTCACAAGGTGTCCCTGACCTCCATGTAGGCATGCACCGTGTGCATGCACGCCATGAACAAATGTAATAAAACATAAAAAATAAGATGGAGATTGATTGAAGAACATGCCTCTGGCCTCCACGCGCACACTTACACACATGCACGTGTACCAACATCCGCACATCAAAATACTTGTGGGGAAAGAAGCTCAAAGTAGAATTCCTGTACGATCTTGTTACACCATTCCTGGGCGATGTGCCCAAAGGAATCAAAGCAAGTGTAAAACATAGATAAATGTGTGACCACGGTTATTATCACAATACTCAGTCTAGGAGCCCGAAAAAGGTTGCATGGGTAAAGACGATATGAGATACACACACATGTATCTATTAAAGAAAGAATGCGATTTTAGTTGCAATAAAATGCAGTTAAAGATTACTATGTTAAGTAAAATGAGCCAGACCTAGAAACACAATTATCATCTCTCATAAGTAGGTCTAGATTTTTTTAAAAACATCTAAGTAAAGGGGGATGATTTGGGAGAATGAAGAGACAGGGAAGAAGAGAAAGAAACTCCAGACTTCACAGAGCCTGGTAAAGTACGCTCAGGGCAGCTCCCAGGGGACAGAGACTCAGGTATTAACAAAAGGACATGTGTGCAAAAAGTAATAATGAGTCGGCACGTCCTGAAGGAAGAAGAGAGCGAGACAGGAAGCTAGCCTCGGTGCGGAGAACTGACTATGAGACGTTTTGGATAAATTTCATAGTAAAAGCAAAGATTTCCGCTGGGAGAAGGGAAAAGGCAAGGTTTCAACAGTTTTTACTCATAATGGAGCCAACCCAAATGCAGGGAAATGGTGAGCAGCTATGGGTGCCACTCCGACAGCTAGCCTTGCTCCGTCCTGGTGCAGCAGCCAGGGTGCAGGAGGTGGGGACCAGATCTACAAACTAAGTTTCTGGGCGTGTGTGTGTGTGTGTGTGTGTGTGTGTGTGTGTGTGTCTGTGTGTGTGTGTCTGTGTGTGTGTGTGTCTGTGTGTGTGTGTGTATGTATGTGTGTGTGTCTGTGTGCGTGTATGTGTCTGTGTGTGTGTGTGTGTCTGTGAGTGTGTGTGTCTGTGTGTGTGTGTGTGTGTGTGTCTGTGTGTGTGTGTGTCTGTGTGTGTGTGTGTGTCTGTGTGTGTGTGTGTCTGTGTGTGTGTGTGTCTGTGTGTGTGTGTGTGTGTGTGTGTGTGT
Source organism: Cricetomys ansorgei (assembly GCA_026225945.1). Taxonomy (NCBI): domain Eukaryota; kingdom Metazoa; phylum Chordata; class Mammalia; order Rodentia; family Nesomyidae; genus Cricetomys; species Cricetomys ansorgei. Next base: position 66,778 of record JAMJFZ010004042.1, read on the forward strand.
CTGTGTGTGTGTGTGTGTCTGTGAGTGTGTGTGTGTGTGTCTGTGTGTGTGTGTGTGTCTGTGAGTGTGTGTGTGTGTGTCTGTGTGTCTGTGTGTGTGTATGTGTGTCTGTGAGTGTGTGTGTGTGTCTGTGTGTGTGTGTGTCTGTGTGTGTGTGTATGTGTGTGTGTGTCTGTCTGTGTGTGTGTGTCTGTGTGTGTGTGTCTGTGTGTGTGTGTGTGTCTGTGTGTGTGTCTGTGTGTGTCTGTGTGTGTCTGTGTGTGTGTGTGTGTGAGTGTCTGTGTGTGTGTGTCTGTGTGTGTGTGTGTCTGTGTGTGTGTGTGTGTGTGTGTGTGTGTGTGTCTGTGTGTGTGTGTGTGTGTGTGTGTGTGTGTGTGTGTGTGTGTGTGTGTGTGTGTGTGTGTGTGTGTGTGTGTGTGTGTGTGTGTGTGTGTGTGTGTGTGTGTGTGTCTGTGTGTGTGTGTGAAGCCAAGCAGGTGTTTTGTTTAGAGCCTATGAAGAAGATTGCACATTTCCCTGCCACGGTGGTGCAAACACCAGACCACCACAATAAGCAACAAAATAGACTTAATTGAATTATGTCAACGAAAAAGGACAGGGTATCGCTTGTAGATATATGGATAGAATTGTAGGCCATTATGGTAAGTGAAATAAATCAGATTCAGAAAATCAAGTGCTACAAGTTTTCTCTCATTTATTGAAGCTAAATATCTTTTTTAAAAAAATGTAGCAGACTAGGGTGTATTTGGGAAGAGAAAGGGGACCCGAGGTGGGAAAGAGGAAGGAGAAAAAGATAATGGGCGGGTATGAAGATGAACGAAGCAGATTGTAATGTGTGTGAACGTGTCATAAGAAAATGCACTATTTTGTACTACCAATATATAGTGGAAAACACATGTGTAGAGGGGAATTCTGTAGCTTTATACTCTTTAGGTTAAAAAAAAATGAACGTACTAAAATTGAAGATCCACTCTCTGTTTAGAGGGCAAAGAGCAGCCTAGTTTGTGTTTCTACAGTCCAGATTCTTACTTCCCTGGGGCTCCAGAAGCAAGCCAAAAATGAAGGACATAAGCCTCCCGTCACCACTAATATTCACCATTCATGATGATGGTGATATTAACTATCACACACTCAGGCTTGGGAAATAAATTAGGTGGTGTGCTGGTTAGTTTTTGTCAACTTGACACAAGCTAGAGTCCTCTGAGAAGAGAGAACCTCAACTGGACAAAACGCCTCCAGCAGACTGGCCGGTAGCTCAGTCTACGGGCATTTTCTTGATTAGTGACCAGTGAAGAAGGGCCCAGTGCACCATGGGAGGTCCGTCCTTGGGTGAGTGATCCCGAGGTGTAGAAAAGCAGGTAGTGAAGCAAGTCGTGGACAGCTAGCAAGGAAGCAGCCAGGCCTCTGTCTGCATCCGTTCCTGCTTTTTGGCTCCAGTCTTGAGTTCCTGTCCGGGCCTCCCTCCATGACGAATTGTCAGCCTGCTGCCTCCAGGGACCCTGGTGATGGCCACGATCATTGCTCCTAACACACAAGCTGGACGTAATTTTCTTTTAATTGTTTGTTTGTTTGTTTGTTTCTTTTTTTAAGGGCACCGGGATGGGAGGGGGCAAGAGGGAGGAACGGGAAGAGGGTGTCATCAAGATGCATTGTATGAAACTCAAACTATTAATACAAGAATTATAAAAATATTTCCCCATCCCATAAAATGAAAATAAAGATTTTCTGTAAAATAATTTTTAAAAAAAGATGAAATAAACCTCTTCCTTCCCATGCTTTTGGCCCTGGTGTTCACCACAGGAACAGAAGGCAGATGAGCACAGTGCATGTGGGTCAGTGAAGAGCAGTCAACCGCGAACTGAAGCGCCTGGTGTCTGCAGGGCAGAACCGAGGCAGGAGAACAGGAACAGGTGGAGAGGAGGAGCCAGAGGTTAACAGGCACAGCAGCAGGAAGACTGGCAGGCCTTAGTCTATCTGAGCTTCACGTGACCAAGAGAGCATGCTCAGAAAGTCCGATCTATTTGAACTTGGGAGCAGCAGGAACTGTGTTAATGCTCACCAGCCCGCCCCTCATCCCCCCTCTCTCTGCCCTCTTGTAGTCCCGCCACAGGCATGTGATGGCACACCGCCAGGCTCCTCTGGTCCTCCCCTCTAATAAACTGTCTCCTTTCCTGTAACTATCTCCGTGTCTCCAGCTCCTTGTTAGGAAACACAAGAACCTGGACCGCCAGCACCCGCTCTCCAGACTCAGATCTGTACCTGTAACGGGACACGACTCAACAACAAAAGGAACCAGCTGTTGTGATGTGTGACTTGGTTGATTCCTAAAGCATTTACACTGATGTGGATGAGCCTGCCTTACCAGGGGCTTTGTTTCCATCTTAGATTCTCAATGCCTCATCTAAAACTACCGTAAAATATAATCAGTGAGCGTTAAGGAAGGACTAAGTATAAAGTCCCACAGCTCTTGACAGAAGGAAGCATGTTTCATTCTAGTTTCACATTAATCACAATGTGTAGCTCTAATGTACAAGGGTCTGTGACTCCAGATAGGGTACCGCCTGGAGACTGAAGAATCCACCCCACTGAAGTCCAGCTTGATAAATCAATGAGTTTATTGGGCTTACTTACATGTCTTAGAGTTGGAACCAGCAATGAAAATAACTTGACGTATACTCAAATTCTGCAATCGGAGACAGAAGATACGTTGCCCTGAGTGGCCATTTCTAGAGGAATCGTGTGACTTTCCACATGGTAAAATTTCTCTTGATACTGAGCCTTTGCTAACTTTTATGAAATGTGTAATGTAAGCCCATCTGTGCTTGGGGAAGTAGTGGGGTGGGGCGTATGTCCTATTGGAACAACACAGTTCAGGATGTGAAGCCAACACCCCCCAATTCCAATGTCTGTCCCCCTCCCTCCAAATTCAAGGCCTCCTCTTTCTTAGTCATTGTTACATATTGCTTGTTACATACATTGCAACACACACACATGCGCACATGCGCGCACACACACACACACACACACACACACACATATATATGAATCAACATGTCGATACAGCGCTCTGGTCCTTTCAGTGTTGCCTGCAGATTTACATTTCTAGGGCTGACCGCTTGGTGTTAGATAACCAAGGAGAGGTTCAACCCTGGAGAAGACCCATTCTCCTTCTCTTAGCAGTTGTTAATTGTTTGTAGCTTTGCACCCGGGAGTGGGGCCCCATGAAATTCCCACCATCCACACGGGGAGGTCAACTGGTGTTGGACTTGTTCAGGTCTTGTTAAGCAGCCACGCTGTTGAGATTTCAGGGGTGTCTTCCTGGTACTATCTAGAAGGTACAAATGCACAGCAGACCTCTTGGTCTTCTATAATCTCTCCACCCCCCTCTTACACCGTGTTCCCTGAGCCCCGGGTGCAGGAGTTGTGTTGTAGGTGTACCAGTCAGTGCTGGGTTCCCCACAATGAGTTCTCTGAATTTTGACTTTCTGCCTTTTTCTTTTCTTTGACTTTCTTTTGACTTTCTCTAACAGTCACCTGCAGCCAAAATAAGCTTAGAGAAGCCAATGTTCAGATATGAAAGCACAAAGTGAGCTGTCACAGGTGAGTACTGTGGGACTAAGGAAATGTTGTTTAAGCACTGGGGTTTCCTACAAACTAGAGAGTGAGAATAACTCAAAAGAAAGGTAGGAAAAGAAATGGAGAAATAATTATTGCTATCTCTATATTAGGGAGAACATATTACCAGGACAGGATCACAGGTCTCAGAAACCTTAGGCACGGTTTCTGCCATAACATAATGAAGAGCCAAGTGGGCTGTGGTCTTTGGCCAGGGAAGGATTGAGAATGTGGCTCAAATATTTCAGAGAAAAGAAGAAGATGGGACCAGAGCGGGTGGGGTGTGACTCACTCAAGAAAGTACTTGTCTTGCAAGCTTGGTGACCAGAGTTTGACTCTCAGAACCTGTGCAAAACGCTGGGTGTGGTGGCATGCACCTGCAATCCCAGGGCTAGGGAGGAGGAGGGAGGAGACTCCCCAGGGCTCATAGGCCAGACAGCCTAATTTTTGAGCTCCAGGCCAATGAGAAGCAATTTCTCAATGGAGAAAGCTGACATTGCTGAGAACAACACCTGCGATCCTCCTCTAGCCTCCACCTATGAACATGTCACACACTCACATACACACACACATGCATAAGAAAACAAAACAGCAGAAAAGGTGGTGCCACAGGCTCCATCTGTGCTATTAGAGCAGCAGCATCTTCCAAGACAAAACAGATTGCAATTCTGAACAAGTATAGGCAACTAAGAAGTTTATTATAGCAGCAATAGGCAACCTAGCTGTGTGCGGGCAGAAGCAGTATGTGCAGGTGCATGGGGTGTGCGGCGGGGTTGGAGCTGTCAGGCTGACTTTCATCAAACTGGTGAAAAGCATGATAGGGCATCTAGGGAAGCAGCCTAACGTACCAAGCATTGTTGTGCTGTCTGTTGAACACAACATTCTTCGTGCTCATCCTGGCCCAGTTGACTTCTGAGATTTGCTTTGCTGAGTCTTTTGTCTTCAAAGGGCAGATAGGGAACAATCTGAGGCCATTGTTAAAAATGTAATTAAACAAACTGACATTCATTGAGAACTGTGCAGTCACCTATTTCTGTCTAAAGATTAGCGCGTGCAAAGAACTGAACTTTCTAATAAAATATGAGATGGCTGTCCAAAAGGTGTGCAGACACTGCAGGTGAAGATTATTGTGGAGACTCCATTGGGGGACGAGTGGGTACCTCCTGCCGTCCTCTCCTGTGGGATCCTGGGTGGCTTTCTGAGGAGGAGTTCGAGGGTGGCAAGCATTCACATATGTTTCTTTGGAGTTTCACAAATTGAGGATTGGTCAGGTTCCTGATAAGTCAACTGAACATCTACCAGCTGCGGATGGCGACCTTAACTTCATTCCTTGGTTCTGGAAAGCATTTGGACGTTGAGGAGTGAATCCTGTAGCGCAGGTTATCAGCAGGAAATGCAGACAAAGAGGGCAGTCTAGTCTTGTAGCCTAGGTCTAGTCTTCCAGAAACTGCCTAATGAAAAGTGAAGCAAACTCCCATGCTGTCACGATTAATTCAAGTATCGTACTCCCCATCTCAACTTCCCTCCTGGCATATTGCTGTCTCTCTGAATATAAATTCTCCATTCTGGTACATTCTCTCTCCATGTTCGCCCTTCTCCTCTCCCTCTCCAGCTGATCTTCCAGGTCTCTGATTTGTTCTTCGTACTCTCTTTTCATCCGGGCCCGCTCTCTCTCCAGCTCCTTTCTGTAATGTTCTTGCATTTCCCGGGTTTGCTGTTGGATCACTTCCTCAGCTTTTTCGTACATCTTGTTGGTAAAGCACTTTCCACCATTTTCCCTCACCACGGTCTGGACCAAGGTCAACAGTTGTGTCCTCTGGTCTTCCTGTTCGGCTCCTAGTGCTCTGTTGTTGAACAAACAGTAGCGGTTCCTGAACTCATGGACCAGCTCTTGGATGTCTTCAGGAGCCGTCTTTAAGTACTCATGGATATCCATGCCTTCCAAGTCATCCTTCCTGGTGAGCAGGAGAATCATGAATCTTCTGGCCTTCTTTCCAAACATGCTCAGAATCTTCTTCGTTGCATTTCGCTCCTCCACTGTGTAACGTCCCAATGGGACCACCAGGAGCAGAGCATGAGGCCCTGGGGAGGTCAGGGTGGCACAGCGAGCAATCTCCTTTTGTGTGTCAGCTTCTGACACCTCAGTGTCAAAAACCCCCGGTGTATCCACGACAAGGAGCTCTCTCCCGTCCCAGGTGCTCACCTCTTTCTCAGAGACCTTGGTAATGGATTTTGCAGAAATGCCAGAATAAAATACTTTCTTTCCCAGGATGCTGTTCCCTGTTGCACTCTTTCCTGCTCCAGTTTTTCCCAGTAAGACAATTCTCAGTTGGGGATTTCCCTGGTCTTGGCTTCCTGGCTCTAGAACAGCAAGGAAACAAAATCAAGTGTTAGACTCAGCTCTCAACAGTTAAGCATGTGGGGTCCCACCACCCGATGCCCACTGCTGCTGCCTGTGGGCTTTCCCCTTCACCTCGGCCCTCCCATGTCTACAGACAGCCTCTGGGTCTAAATGGCCATCGGGAAGGACTTGACAACTGGTACCTCACTCGATCTCTTCTCCTCACTGCCTCTTTTTGATATTCTGCGGAGCTCCTCATCCTGAACCTTTGTGGCTGCCAAGACCCCAGAGGAGGCCATAAGCGTTTCAGAAGAGAACTGTGAGCCGCTTCGGATAGCTGCCCGACTAGCAGAATCCAGAACAGAACACACAGTGTGAGCTGAGGGCATCTAAGGGAAAGATTTTTTTTCTTATATTTATATTTAAAAAATGACTGTTTCTTCTTCCATCTGAGAGCCAAGCAGGGGTGATGCACAAGCCTTAAGGTATTCTCCCATGTTTGAGAACCAGACTCCCAGGATGAAAGAAGTAATGTGACTGCGAACACCGAGATGATCTAAGAAAAGATGCAGGGGAGTTCACATCAGTATTTGCCTAGCATCACAGAGGAGTGTCCCATCTGAAAGCTTCTCGCGGGCTTCGCTTTCTTGGTCACAGGAAGGAAGAATGGAAAAGACACCACTGGTGTCTCCTATGCAGTAATTAGCGAGTGTTGATGCCATGTGATGATGACCCTGATTCGACTGTAACGCATACCCCAATCCTTCCCACCCCCGAATCCCCTCCTTTTGGGGATGTAGATTTACAGCTCATCCCCTCAAAAGTAGCCAGTGGGTATAAGTCTGGGGGACACTAAAGCAGGCTTGGGAGGATGGGCAAGCAAAACTTCCAAGAGCCCTTAGGCACCGTGGCCTGCCTGATCCTTTGGCTTCTCTGCAGCTGCTATGTGAAGGCACCTGGACTGCTTGTTTGACAGAAAGAGCTCGGTGAGACCCCTGCCACCCTGGCCTTCCAAGAGCTGGTTGACAACACCAAAGCTTCGTAAACCACAGGTTACGACCCCATGTGGGGCCACAAAACTGAACGTGGAAAAGAGAAGAAAAAGTTAACAACAGTAAAAGATTCTGAATGCACAATGACTTTAATAGATGTAGTTCAGACCCCAGAAATGCCTGACTGACCAACAGCATCTGGGGTCCCAACAAAATGGCTGATGTCTTATGCTCTTACACTGTAAGGTAGTTTGAGAAACCAGCACAATGTCAACTAACATGATAAACATGGTGGGTAAAGTAGTAGGGTGCTCAGTGATACACTGATTCCTTTGTTGGTTAGAACAATGGGAGCAGGGGCCCAGAGGAGGGATCAATTAACCCCACATTGCTCTCTTCCAGGACCAGAGATGCCACAGGCAGTTTTTCTGCTCTGTCCACACCGAAGGAAGAAGGAAGTGAGAAGCTGTGCTGAGAAGGTGCTGGTGGTACACACTTTTAATCCCAGAACTCGGCAGGCAGAGGCAGGTGGATCTGTGAGTTCAAAGCCAGCCTGGTCTACAGAGTGAGTTCCAGGATAGCCAGAGTTACAATGGAGAAACCTTCAAAAAGCCAGAAAGAAGAGGTAGAAAAAGGAGGAGGAGGAGGAGGAGGAGGAGAGGAGGAGGAGGAGGAGGAGGAGGAGGAGGAGGAGGAGGAGGAGGAGAAGAAGAAGAAGAAGAAGAAGAAGAAGAAGAAGAAGAAGAAGAAGAAGAAGAAGAAGCTGTGCTGATGACTGGCATAGCTCTCATATACGTCACCTAGCATTGGAGAGAAATGAGCAGTATGACTCTCACAAGATCCAAGTTGGCCTTGAACACAGAGGGAGAGCAGGTGTCAAAACAAACAAAAGAAGAAAAAGGAAAGAAAGGAATGGAAGAGTCTGGTCTATGCCAAGGTCTGGACCAGCAAGGGGCCGTTTAGTTTCTCCTGCTCAGCCTGATGGAGGTGGCCACATCCTAAGAAGAAAGCACAGAGGAGTCAGGAGACCTGAGAGAGCCGAGACATGAAGAGAAGCATGAGGATGGCAGTGAAGACGGTTTTCTCCGGCTCCGGTGGGGACTGGCGGCCAGGACAGGAGGGTCAAGTCAGCACAGGCTCCCTCCCTGCCTGCCTTCCCACTGTGCACTTTGGCTACCCACCATCCCCACATCCCAGTGCCTCTTACCATCACTGGTCCTTGGCCTTCCAGGGATGAATCCCACATCAGGGTACTGGGATGTCATTGTAGCTTGACTTCCTGCAGGTAAAGAAACAGCCATGAGAGTGCATGGAGCCCCACCTCCCGCAGCCAACGCTAAATTTGTTGCAATAACCTCAATACTTTCATTTCTCCTGCCCGTGTACCCCAAATCTCACCTCGACACTCCATTCTCAGGCTGTTTTTTCTTACTTCGTGGTCCTGGTACCCGTCCCTCCCTCACAGTAGCATTGGTGCCTTTTACAAGGTGTCCCATCAGCGTTCCAAACTTCCTGCTCAGCTTCTGATGATGGCTTTCACTCTTTCCCTGTCATCTCTGACAAAGGCAACCAGGATAGAACCCCTGACTTCCCCCTCCCCCAGACATGGCTGCTCATCTTGGTGAACAGCATCAGCATATGGCCAGTGGCTCTTGCCAGGCCATGGGCTCCACCACAGCCTTTGTTCCCTGTCTTGCAAATCTTTCTGGCTCTACTTTCAGAAATCTCATTTGTCTCTCGTCTCCACCTTCACATTGATTAAATCGACAGCCATTGGTTGTGAGAGTGGCGGGCTGGTACCCACCTTGGATCCCGTTCTCCTCTACCAGCAGTCTCACTCAAAAAATGAAGTTGCCTTGTGCTTTTCTTGCTTGAATTCCCCAGTGGCTTTGCTTATCTTTAGGAGACAGTTCGAGGTCCAGAAGTCGCTGCATGAGCAGCGCTGTCTGAACGTACTGGCCTCCCCTGTGTTCCCAGGATCCTCAACCTACTTTCATCTCCTAGGCCTTTTCAGAATTTCCCCTTCCTAGAGGCGCTGCTCCAGCCCGCTGCCCAGCTGGTCCCCAAGAGGCCCTCTGGGAGGACTCTCCTGCACCAACATCAACCTGAGACGCCAGCTTTCACGTTCCCCCGGGCTTGCTGTGACTGCACAACAGCATTTCTCCATCAAGGACGTGATTGTAATGTGACATTACTCTCTAACATTTTACAGCCTCTTCTGAGACGCTATGACAGGACCGTCCCAGGGACAGGCACAGCTCTGGACAGAGTGGGTCTCAATTTACTAAACAAGCAAGTTGACGGTCTTGATTCTTCACCTCTCTCTGCTGGTGGTCTGTGTAAACAGCTGTCCCTTCCTTGCTAGCCAATACACAGCCACGGAGAAACACTCAGCTCATTTCGAATGCTTCCTCTACCTCCTACCCATGAACATTTTGGGGAACTCTGGGGCTGACTGTGACCAGGGCAGGCTGAAATGCTCCTTGTTAAGTACAGAGTCCTCACACAGGAAGCCATCGATTACAAATGTGAAGCAGAAAGGTAGATGCTTCTTTTGAAAGAGGCTCATTTCATTATGTCTGAAGGCTAGGTGGGCAGAAGGCAGCATCTTATAAACTAGAAAGAGAAGCCACAAACTTGCATAAAGCATTGATTGGCTCTCAACACAATGTTGATATTGGTGATTAATGAGGAGACCCAGAGGCAGCAGAAGAAAATTTCTCAAGACTTTCTCAGGGCAGGGGGCTCTTTAGACCCTAATTCATACGTAAAACCAGGACTCTGTGCTTCTGTAGGTGCTGGCTGATTGAAGAAGTTCTCTCCCTCTGCCCATGAGCAAGCACCTACTACTGAAGCCACAAGGGTGTAACCTCCCTACCTACATCTCCCTGGAGGGAGCTCAGCTCTTCCATGAACCCAAAAAGAATGGTTCCCCAAGAGACAGGTTTCCTAGAAGGCATCTTGAATTAAAAAGGTAACAGCTAGTGCCTACCTGATCTGTATGCCAGCTTGGAGAAGAACACATGCCAAGCTGTATCTGTTAGAGGTGCCCCACCCCCATCCCTACTTCTCGATGCTGCCCTCCCAGCTAGTTCACCCATTCTCTTCCCAGAAGACTCAAGTTAAAACTCTTTTGATCAGTGAAGGAACGCTTTCTCTGTAGAGAAAGTACCCTCAGAGCAGTGAACCCTGGAACATACATGACTTTGCAGGGCTCAGCAAAGATCTGATTGCAGCTTGAACTTAGCAGGCAGGAACCAGGAACCAATAAGTACAATTTCCAAGAGCAGCTTTGCCAGGAGGCTTACTAGACACAGCCAAGAGAGAGGCCCCTCCTTACCAAATCCAACACCCCAACTCCAGCCCACTCTCTTACCTGAAAGTCTGTGTCCTGTGTCCTCCTCTGACTTGTAACAATGCTAAAAACAGAAGAGAGAGTGACAGAGAGGAAGCCCCGGGGGGGGGGGGGAGGGTGTGGAGTTGGGGGGCGGAGACTGTGGACACAGGAGTGTGCAAGGACCCCACCCACCTCCCCGGCTAGCTGCACAGAAGAACTTCTGCGGTCCTGTTGTTCTGTGCCATCTACTGTGGTACCCGTGGGCCTCTGGCAGCTCCTGGGCACTTGGGATGTGGTAAACCAAATGCAGAAATGAAGCAGTTCACGGTATTAGTTGCTTTTCTCATCATTGGGACTTTTTTTTATTACAATATGGTCCATCTTAGTCAACAGTCTACGTGCCCTTGAAAATAAGGAGCAGTCTGCTCCTGTTTGGCAGAGTATTCTGTAAATAAGAATGACAATGACTTCGTTGGTGTGACAGTGAATCTCCTGTGTGCTTCCTCATTTAAGGAGAGAGACAGAGAAAGAGAGGGGGGACGCCGTGTAAGTAGAATATCATCTACTTTTAATATGAGTATTTAGATGCTTTATACTTCACATAATTTGGGATACGGTTGTGTTTGAATGGGACACCGGACTCCTTCCCTCAAGGCTCAGGGATCCTTGAAGAAGAAAGGGATGCACACACTGCTGGCAGTGAGCACCTGCCGTGAGACAGTGTTTGCTGGCTAAGACGAGGCCATTTCACACAAGCAAAACCCTAGTGCAGATGGGGAAGGGCTCGTGAAGTTCAGCCCCGTCTGAGGAACTATGGGCAACTGATGACGTGTGTGTGTGTGTGTGTGTGTGTGTGTGTGTGAGAGAGAGAGAGAGAGAGAGAGATTGTGTGTGTATGTGTGAGAGAGAGAGAGTGTGTGTGTGTGAGAGAGATTGTGTGTGTGTGTGTGTGTGTGAGAGAGAGAGAGAGAGAGAGAGAGAAAGAGAGAGAGAGAGAGAGTGTTTCCCTCAAGGATTCTGCTCCTGAAACGCTACCCATGTGCTAGTAGATGGTCCCATGTCTCTGCACATACAGGCAGCAGTATAAGTAGAATCCGGATTTCTTTAGTGAGAGGAGAAAGAGGACCTGGTGTTGGAAGGGAAAAGGGAGGGCTAGTGAAGGAATTATAGGGGGAGGAAATGGAGGTGGATTCAATCAAAGCACATTATGTGAATGTATAAAGTTCCCTAACATTAGAAAATTATCATCTTGCTACCAGTTTTCTCTTTGTCCAGTCTATTCTTTCTCTCCTTTCCCCTATTTCTCTGCTGCTTTGGGGAACATCCTTGTGTGACTTCCCTTTTGTTTCTTCTTGTTGGCTTATTCAGGACAGCTCTTACTTTGTGGCTGCTTCGGGGTTCATGCAGATCTCTTTAACACAGGGCAGACTGCTTTCACACTCTATCCAACCTCTGCACACATAGAGCAGAAGAACCTCTCGTCTCCACACATTGTCTTCATGTCCTTGACATTCACACATTTTATAAACCCCAAGGGACCAGCCCTTGTGACACAGGCAGAGAGCAGCAGGAAGAGCTTAGGTTTCAGATTCCTAACAGAAAGAACAAGAGTGATATGGAGGGAAAGCAGTGGTCAGATTGGAGAGAGAACCCCCCCCCCCCCAGGAAAGTGTATTGATGCAGTGACTTTGATTCCCCAAGTTCAGCTGAGAGCTCTGGTGACTTGGCACAGAGTCAGCAAGCAGCAGTGCGGTGCTGGGACAGGCCCTGGCAAGCCTCAGTTCCTCACCACAGGCCGCCTAAACCCTCCTCCCACCTTTCCATGTACTGCACTGGACACTGAAGGCCCTGAGGATTTGTAGCATTTGGTAATTGGGATGCCGGAGCAGAAATGTGCAGACAGGATCACAATCTAGACAGGCCTTTACAGCAGACGGCACTGCGCAGCAGTGACACCTTCCGGCCCTGGCTGGTACTACAGCTTGTTTTTCAACAATGTATGTTCCTTTCAGTTTCCCTTTCTGCTACACAAACTGACATTTTTCTTTAATTTGTGGGCTCCTTTCTCAGGTTTACACAGATCCCCGGTCCCCTTGATTTGAAGTTTCACAACAAAGTGACCAGAGGATGATTTTTCATGACAATTTTAAGAATTGGGGTACTCTATAGCTGATGCCAGCCCATTTCCCAGAACCTTCTCTTCTGAGAGTGAAATGGCTGGTGCGAATGTATCTGTGTCTGGAAACACTTCCTCCCTGCACCAGCCACAGACATTTCCTGTTCATCTCCTTCACCTTCTGTCTCACTCATTGCAAGGGTTGTAGTCGCTTTACAGGGGTAGAACGTTTAAGATGGAGGGGCCATGCGCCCTGCTATTACCATGAGAGGGTGCCCAAAATAGACAGTGGGGAAGGCTGAGAAATGGAGAGACATCTCAGGGAGACCTGAGCACTGGAAACTGTTCTCAGAGTCCCCCTGGCTGTCACTGTGGCCTGGGACTGGCCCAAAGCAGCAGTGCCTTCTGCCTTCTGCCTGGAGAGGACACTTAGTTATGACCACATACGCTAGGTCTCCAGTGGGTGTCACGTGGGCACAGTGTCTCGACCCTTTAGAATCACTGTAGTAGAGTTCTAAAAGCCTAAGCTACTAATAAAGGACTTAACAACTCCATTATATAAAATTATCAACCTTGCCCTGGAGGATGGACCAGTAAAGAGCACTGGCAGATCTTCCAGAGGACACATGCAGCCTGGATTCCCAGCACCCCTGTGGTGGCTCACAACCATCTGTAACTCCAGTTCCAGGGGATCTGACTCCTTCATCTGGCCTCTGTGGGCTCCATGCACACACGCACATGCACGCAAAACACCCATAGGAGTAGAAAGTTTTAAAAGCAATCTGAATGAAGTTCACAGCTGGGAAAGACCCCTGATACCAGCACTCCCCTAACTAACAGTGTTTGGAAACGGTAGGGGGTGGGGAAGCACAGTCTGCAGCTGTGGCCCCTCTGGGGAGCCCATTGGGCTCTAATGTACAACTCATGGTCACATGAAGAGCCCTGGTTGTAAATTCTGAGATATCAAGCAAAATAAAGCATCATAAATTTGGGGGGAAATTTGCAGGGAAGAAAGGGGAGTGGGAAGAGTGGGAGGGAAGAAGGGAAGATGGGGGAGTACATTATATGCATGGACTTGCCAATTAACAAAATGTATCAATATAAAAATCAAAATAATTTTTATTATTAGTTATTTTGAAGCAATCGCTATTTAAAATAGCCTGGAGAATCCAGGAACAGGCAGGAGTGGGTCTGTGTAACTGTGTGAAAGTATTTCGTACATTTTGTTCGACTGGGTTTTATTTCCATTTAATAGCAGTTAGAGATTTCAAAGTCAAGATAAACTGGCTCATGGGAAGTCACCTACAGGGTCATGCTGTGGTCGAGTACCTGTTATACACCAAGGGCAGCCTCGCGTGCAGCGCACCCACAAAAGTGAGCGGAGGGCTGTCAAGGCTGTGAAAGCAAAAGCATTGGTAGTGATGGGACACTTGGCCTGTTCCTGGAGACGCGGAGATGAGAGCACACTGGTCAGAGCATTGGTGTCCAGTGGAAGCCCAGGTGGCTGGAGGCAGGCAGTGACAGACACTCAGCCACAAAGGGGGGTCCAAGTTCAGAAATGCCAGCTATAAAGAGCTAAGCTAGAGGTCGAAGGTGGGGGTTGGTGGGCACACTGGGCCCTATAGTCTCCTCCCGCCCCCTAATTCAGAGTACTGCACTTCATCTTCTGCTTCAAAGATGGAGAGAAGGCTCCTTTCGGACAGTTAGAATGTCTCACAAAAGGCTACAGCCCAGCACTTTGGGTTAATTCCACATATGCACGTGTGTCTGCTCCATCACATGTAGTGGAACTCTGAGGCACTACAGGGCTTCCAGCCAGCTTCCTAAAGATTTAAATTTATAACTCTGTGTGTGTGTGTGTGTGTGTGTGTGTGTTCTCTCTGTGTTTGTGTGGGCATGCACCTGTGAGTGCAGGTGCCAGAGGAGGGCAGAGGTATTGGATCCCCTGGAGCTGAAGCTCAGGCAGTTGTGAACAGCCATGGGAGCCAGGAACAGAAGCCGGATCCTCTGTAAGAGCGGCACACAGTCTTCACTGAGTCGTGTTTCCAGCCTCGTAATAACTTGCTCTGAGATGAGAAGGCAACCAAGCAGAGCTGACACAGGAAGAACAACAGCAACACAAGGGAGGTAAGAGGGGAAGAGGACAAGAAAACATAACCCTGAAGAAAACTCTCACCTTAGGATGCAGAAGTGGGAAAATCTAACTCTGCAAATTACCATTTGCAATAATACGGATGACCCTGCAGAACACTATGCTAACAAAGACAAAAACTTCCCCATCCCACTGTCATATAAAATTTAAAAAAACCTCAACAGATGATTGGGGGATGCTCAGCCCCAGCTGACACATCCACAACAAAACTCCTGCACCTAAGGTTCAGGGAACTTATCAGTAGAGGGGGCAGGAAAGTAGAGGACTAGGAAATCTGCTGTGAGATGGGGTCTCCTAGAAATGACAGGAAACTTCACTCATGATACCTCAACACCATGGCTGCCTAAACAAGACTCCAACAAGTGCAACACCAACACACACGCTAACATAGAAGGGGGATCTCCCGGGGCCCTGCCCGGAAACAAAGAACTACTAGCAACTAAGGAATGCTGCAGCAGGAGAAAGAGTCTCCCTCAGGGATGAGCCCCCTACGTGGTTATTCAATGCCAACCAGCAGCCTTGAAATTTATATATACAAGTACCACTAAATAGACTGAGCAAGTTGTATTTATATACTCATGCATACATACCTGTGTAACAATACCAAAGAACAAGAGGCCATGAATTTGAAGGGGAGCAAAGGGGGGATATGGGAGGGGTTAAAGGTTAAAGGGAGAAATTACTTTAATTTCAAGAATTAAAAATACATTTTTTAAAGTCAGTTGGGCATGATGTCACAGGTATACATACATCAAAACCACAGTGCCCGCGTGAAAAGCAGGCAGTTTTATTTATCAAGTTACATCACGGCCAAAATTTGTGCCAAATTTCTGAAAGTATTTCTTTAATCTTTTTGAAAATAGACATTAATGCATTCTCCTTGGCCTCTTCTTTCACATTACTCATTTTTTCATCATAATTTCTCCTTGCAGAGTTAATTTGTGCCTCCTTTTCTTTTTCTAATTTATGAGCATGTTCCTTTTCTATTCTCTCCATTTCATCACAGAACTCTTGAGTATACTTTTCCTTGAGTTCCCTTATGCGTGCGTTCAGGGTTTCTTCTGCGTCCTCGTATATCTTGTTGGAGAAGTAAGACCCCCCGTTTGCGTTTTTCATTTTCTCTATCAGCTCTACCAGCTGCCGGACTTGATTTTCTTTCTCAGCCTCATCTGCTTTGTTATTAAAGGCCACATAGCGTCCCCCACACTCTGAGATGAGGTTGGTTAGCTTTCCATCAGCTTGGACTAAACAGTCCTCAATGCTCTGGTCTCCGATGTCATCCTTGCGAGTAAACAAGACGATCATGTACTTCATGGCTTCCTCCCCAAAGAAACCTTTGATCAGATCAACAGTCTTCCGCTCTTCCTCGGTGAATCGGCCACCCAGCTGCAGAACCAGGATGATGGCGTGAGGCCCGGGGCAGGAGTAGATGACACAGCGGCTGATTTCGGAGCATTTGGTTTTCAAGGACTCCTTGGTGTCGAAGAGCCCCGGGGTGTCCACTACAACAAGCTCTTTCCCCTCCCAGCTTCTGGATGCTCTCTGACAGGCCTTGGTAACAGCAAACGGGGAGATCTTAGACATAAACTCATGTCTCCCAAGGATGGTGTTTGCCGTGGCACTCTTCCCATGTCCAGTTTTCCCCACCAGGACGATCCTCATAGTATTTTCACGGCCAGCCATGTTGAGATAAGTGGACTCTGAAGATCAGGAACGCACAGATATTAAGGGAGGGAAAGAGAGAGAAGTTGCCTATTAGATAAATGGGAACTGTCCTCATCCTTTCTTTCTAAGCGCCCCATAATTTTGCAATATTCCGTAATCTTTACGCATCCCGGTAGACACAGAAAGACGAAACATTACTATGGAGGAAATGGAGAAATTAAACAGTTTCTCCACAGAAGAATGCCTCTCCCTGTGATTCCACAGGGAAGTCCCAGAGGCACATGCCTGCCACAGGGTTCCAGCAGAGGTCCGAGGATGACTTTCTGGGGTTGGTCCTTTTCTTCCACATCTACACTGGTTCTAGGCTTTGAACTCCAGCTTGCTGGCTTGCACAGCAAGCATCTTGTTCTGCTGAGCCATCTCATAGCGCCTCCCCACACCCACAGCATATTTTTAAAACTGGGATAATCTGGAAGCCATTTAAACTGTTCCTGTTAACACAGAATGGATATTCCTACTCCTGCTACCAGCCGACATGCCAGTATCCGAACAGGAGCCCCTGGGCCATGCCCAGTGCCAGTCCTGAGAGTGAGGGCACCCAAATCTCTGCGGTGCCAAGTATCTGAAAGCCCAGCCAGGGACAGTGAGGTGACTAGAGTTCCCAACAACTCGCTCTGTATTTTATGAAGACTAGGAAAGGCAATCAAAGTCTGCAAACAAAGAAACGGTAAGAAGTGGAAATGCCCATCCCCTGATTTGACCAGTACACAGTTTACTATGTGTCTTTAAATATCACATGGAAGCCAGAAATACATTCACTTATCACATGTGAATTAAGAGAACGAACAAGACATTTACAACAATCATGAATAGCAGAAGAATTGAATGACAGAACTGCCAGAGGTGCCATCACCTCGGATTTCAAGATGTACTAAGGGAAAACAACTGGCAAAGAGCAAAACCCAGGGGTGCAGGGTGGGAGGTGCTGAGCCAGGAGCAACTGCAAGTTTACCCTAGGCTGTGCTGTGCCTTCAGAGCAGCTAATCTGGTCTCAGCAGCCTCTGTGTGCCCCTCTCCCACCCCCCATCACAAAGCTACTCATGCAGATTTGTGCTTCCTACAGTGTGCAGGCATTGAGCAGTGAATCCTATCTCCACTACCTCCACCCCATGGTGGCCCCTCCCCTAATGCCTCTCTCAGCTCCCTCCCTCCAGGCCTCTTCCCAGCTGGACTTACCTTCTACAGGAATTGATGGGTTCAGTGTCTCTCCAAAGGACCTGTTTGAGCTAGTGCTTCTGTTTAGCTATAAAGCGAAACAGCCTGCATTCTGTAAAGCCTGTCAGTCAGGAAGTTCTATGGGTGGGGCCAACGAAGAGACTGTTTGCCTTTAAAGAAACAGAAATATACTGTCCTATAACTTAGGTACTTTAGCTTTGTCACATTGAAGCTTTTTGTCTGTATGTCTGCTATAACGTCAAAAAATTCAAAATCTAAAAAAAAAAAAAAAAAAAAAAAAAAAAACTCGTTTTGGATTGCTTTTGCTTTTTGAGATGTATCTCATGTAGCCCAGGCTAGTCTTGAACTCACTATGTATTCAGGATGACCTTGAATTCGAAGCTGAGACCCTGGTAGTTACTGGTCCTTGAAGCTAGGTACCTCAACAGTTGGGGTGGTCTCACAACAGCTGTCTCTCACTGGAGGCAACCGCTGATAGTTACTCAGCCTGCAAGGCGATGGCACAGTGCCTCCGTGGTCCTAAGAAGGGCCTGCCTTGGGGACTTGGAATTTTCTGGTGCCCGGAGCCCATAAACTTCTTGAGGAGCCCACAGTGAAAACTTGAAAGCGCTGGTCTGATGTCAGCAAGAATAGGCAGCAGCAACAGCACAGATCATCTCTGCAGGAGGAGGGAAGCCCAGGGAGAAAAGGTGAGATGGTCCTCCTTCTCCCACACCCTGTCTCTCAGGGCTGCTACCAGAAGCTGCTGACCACCATCAGGGTATGTCTTCCCACTGTCAACCGAGGCAGTTAGGACAGTGTGGCTCACCACTCAGGTTGTTCTCATTTGTGGCAACCAGTCACAATAAGGTGCCACACTGGGCTTCAAACACACAGTTTGGTTCGAGTCCAGGGTGATACTGAATGTGCAGATCTTCAACAATTTTCCTATGTTCCCTCTACTGAGGTCATACTTTCAGACTTTACATGAAGGCTTCTCACTCATTTTTAATTAATTTTTGTCTGAGGTGAGACATATGGACCTTGTCTCAGTCCCCTGCATGTCATACCCAGTTTCCCCAGCCCCGTTTACTGAAGAGGCTGTCTGTTCTCCAGCATGTCTCCAGCACCTTTGTTCAACATCAGATGACTGTAACTGCATAGCTTTATTTCTTGGTCCCAAGTTCAAGAGAACACAGAAGAATATTGACATATGTTTCTGTTTTTGTGCCAGAAGCACATATGAATAATTCTTAAGTCCCAATAATAAGGAAACAAAACCAACCAAAAGAGGCCAAAGGCTTTGGCACAACCTCAAGCAGGAAGATTATGCAGATGGCAAATGTTTTGTATGGAAAGACACTCCCCATCTTGTGTCTCTAAGGAAACAGAACAAGACACTACTACACACCTCCCAGAACAGCCAAACTTCAGAACACGGACGACATCACATATGGCATGGCTGTGGAGCCGTGGGAACCTTTATTGGTTACTGACAGGAAGACCAAATGGTGTAGCAGTAGAGTGTGAAATTTGCCTTCCCCCAAGGACCAATGAGACCACATACCCAAAAAGCAAAGGCATTTTTATTCTGCAGAAGAAACCAGCATGCTGGGGTCAGGCACCAGGTGAAATGGCCTGAACAAAGGCTTGCTGGCCTTTTTTTAGACAGTGAGGGGGTTTCAACACAGGTGAGGTAGCTCGGTTTCTAACTAGGGAACAGAAATGCAGTTTACAAATGTTTAGTTTTGATTGGCTCGTACTCAAAAGGCTAACTGTCCACATTCTTAAGCTATACCTGGTTAGCCATCAAAGTCAAGACATTTGGTTTATGGCTCCTAAGGCCATCTGGCCAGATGAGATAGGTCCCATACCTGCACTGCTTCTCCTGTCTGACTGGTTGCCCTCAGATTGGTTCTTAAGGCTTTCTCTTAGAATTTGTTAGCTTGCAGGGTCAGGCCCAGGTCAGGGGTTTGAGCAGCACAATGTGGACCTGAACCAGGCCTGAGACAAGGGACCTTGTGTGTACACACAAGGAGAAATGGAGTTTAGGTCCTTCAGTAGCCACATCAGAATACAGGCTGCCAGCATCTTACAGAATTGAATATATTTTTCCCATGTGATCCAAACATTGCATTGCTTGATATTTACCCAGAAGAACCCAAGATGATGCCCTCGTGTGCATGTGTGCAGGTGTATATCAGCTTTGCGAGTAACTGTCAAGACTTGGAAGCAGCTAAGATCCCCTTCAGCAAGTTGAGGACATCCAAACAGAGGAACGCTGTCCAAACACAGAGAATAGGAAGCAGCCATGACAGTATTGCCAGAAACTTAGGAGTGTATGACTAAGCAAACTTAGTAGTAAAAATGTTGTTTCCTGATGAACATTCCGGAAAAATTGAAATTATAGAGACAGTAAAATTATCAGTAGTTGCCAGGGATCAGAGAGATGGTTTAAGTGAGCTGAGCTCAGAGGATTTTAGGGCACTAAAATATTTTGTGTGATACTGTATCAGTGGCTATGTGCCATTAGAGTTGCCCAAGCCTGTAGAATGTACATCTCAAAGCGTGAAACGGACGTCAGCTGTTAGATGTCGGCTAATACCGCTCTAAAGGCCTGTGGACAAGGAGCTGCCGCTCTGGTGGGCACACTGACAACAGGGCAGATTGTGCAGGCGTGAGGGTGTGGGAGATGTCGCTGTGTCTTCCTCTCAATTTACTAAGAACTTAAGACTTCTTTTTGAAAAACAGGATGAAGCACAGGGATTGTGAATGGTTCAGTGCTCAAGGGAACTGGCTGCTCTTGCAGAGGACCTGGTTTCAGTTCCCAGCACCCACACCAAGTGACTCACGACCACCTGTAACTCCAGTCCCAGGGGATCCAACATCCTCTTCTGACTTCTGCAGGCTCCTGCATATGGGCACACATGCATTCAAAATAAATAAAATGTCTAAAATTAATAAAATTAATAAAAAGGTAAAATGAAAAATAAAATAAGCGAACAAACAATAACACCAACAACAAAGGCAGAGCCTGGCGGAGGAAGGACGGGACCCAGCTACTCGGGAGACTGAAGCCAGCAGGTCAGTAGCTCAGGACCAGCTTGAAGCGTACAGGGAGTTCAAGGCCAGCCTGGACAACTTAGTGAGTGAGACTATGTCTCAAAATACAATTTTTAAAAGGACTAGAGATCAGCAGAGGGGTAGAAAGCGTGCCTGCCGTGCACAAAGCCCTGGGTTTGATCCCTAGTGTAGAAAACGACAATTGAAGGCGTTAAGAAGGAGAAGGGGAGTCCAGAGTCATTTCCAAAGATAATGAGCTACAAAGACTGTGTGAAAAACAAACCAGAGTCAATCAGCCCAAGGATCGATAAACTTCACCATTACACAGCAAGAGTCAACTTCAGACCATCTGCCTGTATGAGGAGAGGCCACAGAGCTGGCTAGTGAGCTAACCAGGCCCAGGGCCCATGTCATCACGATGTGTGCAGCCTTTTCTCTCACAGTGATGAGCTACACTAACTCTGGCGATGCCTGAGAGGGGAAACAGGTGCCAGCATGGACGGCTACATTAAGTCTTAGCATGTAAGGATCTCAGTTCCAGGGGCTGAAGATGTGATTCAGTTATTAGACTGTCTGCCTAGCATGTACCAGACCCTGATACATCAAACAGATACGGTGACACATACCTAAAATCTCACATCACTCAGGAAGTGGGGGCCAGGGAATCAGTTCAACGCCATCCTAAGACACATAGCTAGTTCAAGGCTAGCCTGGACCACAAGCAACCCTTTCTAAGAAGGGGAAAGGGGTATGGCTCCCATTCCAAAAGTCTTCTCTACTTCCTGACCATTTGTAGTAGGTGGAAAAGCCTTCAAAGATGAAACAGAACATGACGGGCCCACAGGCCCCCACTAGGGGCCGCCTCCATATCAGGGTCCTGTCACAGAGTCTCTT
Source organism: Cricetomys ansorgei (assembly GCA_026225945.1). Taxonomy (NCBI): domain Eukaryota; kingdom Metazoa; phylum Chordata; class Mammalia; order Rodentia; family Nesomyidae; genus Cricetomys; species Cricetomys ansorgei. Next base: position 88,168 of record JAMJFZ010004042.1, read on the forward strand.
GAGACCACTGTTAGAGGAAAGGAGCTAAAAATCAAAATGTGCTTGGAGGTAAGATTCATGGTCAGAGGCTGAGGTAAAGAGACCTATTCTCTCCCTGTTGAGGTACAGCCCCTGCTGGGGACATGATGTCAGCGTCATGTGACAAGATGTCATAGATCTAAGGAACCTTAGACCTAAGAGGGTGACTTTTGTAGTGGAGACATCCCGCTCACCACCCCACTGGGAAGAATTTCTCTAGTTTTAGCTCATCAGGCTGCCTCTGAGCTTCCTCAACTCAGCACTGAAAGCTGAATCACTTCCAAGGGATTCTGGGAGGAAGGAGCCCACACTCACAGCAGAAAGGAAAGCAGGAGGCAGGGGCCTCTCAGAGTAGGCTCAGGGACTGTCCCCAGGAAAGGCAAGTCTGCACCAGGAAAGGAAGTACCTGGGAGGGAGAGATCTGAGCTAATGAACACTCAGTGTCATCGGGTGCTGAGCAAGCCAAGCTCACTGGAGAGCTGCCAGTTCTAAGAGGAACAGGAAAGGAGAGCAGGGCCTAGGAGGTACGACTTCATTCTACAGCATTTTAAGGGTGCTCTGAGTTTCAGAGGGTCGGTCAGAGATCAGCAGCAATAGCCCTGCAGCTTTTCAGTGCAGGAATTCCTATAGAACATGATGCCTGCCCCCAGAGAGTCGAAAGATGCTGGCAAGAAGTGCTGTAGGAAAAAAAAAAAAGATATCGTCCATTCCCCAAATACAAAGCACCAAAAATGAAAGCTCTTTCTGAGGTGGTGCAAACAAGTCTAACCTAGAAACTAGTATAAACCCAACAACCCTGCAGCTGTGGCTCTTCAGCTCCAGGCACAGTGGTGTCTCAGGAAGCACTGAAGGGTACCAACATGGCCTGCATGCGCAGTTAAAGTTCATCCACACCCGAGCTGTCCAGGGTCCTCTGAGTGCTGATGCATGGGACTTTTTATCTTTGGAATGATGAGGGACTAAGACAGCAGATTCCCATCTGAGGTTCCTGGTCCAACTGCATCGGAGAGAACATGTCGGAGGAAAGAAACATTTACTAAACGTGCAGTTTTGTGACTGTGATGGAGAACAAACACAACGTAAGCACTGAAGAGGCCGAGTCAGGAGAAGCACGAGTTCTTGGACAATGTAGGCCGTATAGTGAATGAAACAAAGAAAAACCTGGAAAAATGTTCATGGATCAGAATCTCTATGGAAACTACTTTAGCAATCGGTAGGTAATTCCCAAAGGTATCCGCTTGGGAAAGCTTTGCACTGGACAGATTTGAAGACGCCACAGAGACTGCAGATCACCGGGTCCCACATATCTGACTTCCTCTGGTAGACAGTTCATGTTTTACCATCTGTGAATTCAACTGTCTTCCAGCAAAGCTCCTGGCTTAGCTAGGCACATGCAGATGAGTCTGATCCAGGTGTGTCTGTGTGCCGGACGGATTGCAGTGCAGGTGAAAACCTGTCAATGTTCTTCTCACAAATCAGTCCAGAATCCACTCTAAGCTCTGGTGTGCCCGTGAACGTTCTGGATTCCCTGCAGCACACTTTCCTATTCACATCTTGGACAAGGACTTCAAGATCCTGCTCCATTCTCATTCTTTACTCCGGATCTTACGGCTATCCCTTCCCTTCTGGTCTCTGATGTGGAAGTTTGACAATTTTCACATGCAAAATAGTTAATGGTACAGGACTGTGGGGTGAGTCCTGCTGAAGGCTTTGAGAAACGGGGATATAGTTGTAGGCTGTCATGGCGGCTCACCAAAGAAGATAAGAAGGCATATTCATTGGTGCAAACCTTTCCAGACCTCAGCAGAGGCAACCATCATCATGGTAGTCACCGTATTCGACAATGGAACCCTGAGCGTCCCAGTTCAGGTGTTTTACTGATACGGAACTCCGTGGGTGTTCTATTGGTAGCACGTGCAAATCATGAACAATCAAACATTCCCCACACAAATCCAACTCCTACAGACAACACAAAACGTCAAGACCTAGGCAGACCCTCATCCAACAGTGCACAAAACATTTATTCATATCTAAAAATAAATTTCCACAACAGGAAACTCCCTAAGGTTGAATGCTAGCTAAGCCTGCTCTCAAAGCTGTCTCTCAAAGAGACAGGTTGTGGGTGTGTTCACTGGACTTCCCCCTTTTGTTTACTGTGCCCACTGGAAAGATATTGGGAGGGAACCCATTACCTGGAACAGCCTGAGCTGAGGCAAAGAAGTGAACTCTGAAATGATGGAGAGGCACACATGTACACACAGAATGTAGTCCTGGAGTCACAGGGGAGAAACCTCGAGAGACTGAGTCTACTTTCTGCTGTAGTTGGCTGAATGAGATGCCGGAAATGGGGCTGGGACAGAGAAGTGAGAGCGTGCGCCTTTGTGCTCAGGGACTCCTGGAATCTGGCACATACCACCAGGGAGTGCTCAGTTCCATTACTGAGTGTGAGGATCAGGCACATGATCACATCACTTAGAAAAGCCTCAGATTGGGGCGGGCATCAGAGGGGGAAAGGAGGCGCTAGCCCCCCAGTGCATGTACCACATCCAGATGTGTCTTCCTCAGGCTCAGAGAAGGACCCGCAGGCCCAGCAGGAGCCCCAGCTGAGGCTCATCTTGGTGGGCAGAACCGGGACCGGCAAGAGCGCCACCGGCAACAGCATCCTGGGCCGGAAGTGCTTCCTGTCCAGGCTGGGGGCCGCGCCTGTCACCAGAGCCTGCGCCTCCGCCAGCAGGAGGTGGGCCGGCTGGCGCGTGGAGGTGGTGGACACCCCCGACATCTTCAGCGCCGAGGCGCGGCGGACCGGCGCCGCCTGCCTGGAGACCGCCCGCTGCTTCGTGCTGTCGGCGCCCGGGCCGCACGCGCTGCTGCTGGTCACGCAGCTGGGCCGCTTCACCGCGCAGGACTGCGAGGCGCTGGCGGGGGTGAAGCGCGTGTTCGGGGAGCGGGCGATGGCGCGGACCGTCGTGGTGTTCACGCGCAAGGAGGACCTGGCCGGGGACTCCCTGCAGGACTACGTGCGCTGCACGGACAACCGCGCGCTGCGGGAGCTGCTGGCCGAGTGCGGGGGCCGCGCGTGCGCCCTGGACAACCGCGCGGCGGGCGGCGAGCGCGAGGCGCAGGCTGAGCAGCTGCTGGGCCTGGTCGCGCGCCTGGCGCGGGAGCGCGGGGGCGCGCACTACTCCAATGAGCTGTATGGGCTGCTGCAGGCCCTGCGGGGCGCGGACCCCCAGGACCAGCTCTCCAAGGTGGCAGAGATGGTGGCAGCGCGCATGCAGAGGCCCCTGCGCGCCAGGCATAGGAGTGGCAGGAAACCCATAGGACCTTTCTGAAACTGGGTGTGGCTGACCTTCGAGGGGCCTCACTGCTATTCTAAGCCCTGCTCCACTAAAATTTGCCTCAGACCTTTGCCAAGATCAGCCTTACCTGACAGATTGCAAACTAACTTTGCCCCATCCACTGATGATCATCTCGTATCTATATATCTATATCTCGGGACCTAAGGATTCTCCTTTCCTCCCCCCTTCACAGAATCATTCACCTGGAGCTCTCAGCCAGACCCACCTGCCTCCCAGGGCTTCAGTTTACTGACAGTCTGCCCTCTGTTTTCCCTCTCCTCTGTTGCCCCTCCCTGTTTTCTCTCCTGAAAATGGAGGAGGAGGGGAGGAGGAGGAGGAGGGGGAGGAGGAGGGGAGGAGGGGAGGAGGAGGAGGAGGAGGAGGGGGGAGGAGGAGGAGGAGGAGCAGGAGGAGGAGGTTTCTACCATCCCTGATGCCCCTACTGCCCCAAGAACTAGAATGAGCCCTGAAAACTATCATCTCCATAAATAAATGAACTGGGTTATCTCACTGTGATAAAAGACATTTGTTCATCTCATGCTCGCTGAACAAAGACATGCTACCCCCAAAGACATGCAGAGAAACACACGTGCACGCAGAGGCGTGCTGGTGTCTACTATCAGAAGAGAATGAACTAGAGGGCTAGAGGGAAAGAGTGTCCTGAGCAACAGTACCCATCTTTCAGAAGAAAAACTGTCTTCCCATCCTTCCTCATCCACACCTTCAGCACCTCTGAGGGTGACATTGTTCGTACAGGTGAGCGTGATCAGAGACTGAATTCCATGGGGAGCCTAGTGTAGCAGGGAAGGCATCAAACTCACAGCAATCCTCCTGCCTCAGCCTCCCCACTCCTTGCAGTTTTGCAGGATAAAGGATTTGAGGTTGACAGTGTTTTTTATCCCAGCATTTTGTGTCAGCTTCCTGAGTTCTGGTTGGTGACAAGACAGCGACAGTCCTCTGTTCACGGTGCCTTCTGTAGACAGATCACTTCTTTCTCGACTGTTTCCAACATTCTCTGTGCTGTCTTTTGAGAGTTTGATTATAATGTGCTCAGCACGAGTTTCTCTGAGTTTATCCCACCTAAAGCCCATTTAATTGATGTGTAGATTAATAGATTTTGTCAGAGGAAAGGATGTGATCACTGTCTCTCCGGCTGCCTCTTCCTCCCCCTCTTCCTCTTCTGGGACTCCTATTATGTGTGGACTCCACAGGTCCCTGCTGAGGCTGATTTCTCCTCTCTGTTCCTGGACTGTACATCTCAATTGACCTGCTTTCTTCGCTGGCTGCCTCTTCTGCTCGTTCAACTCTGCTGTCAAGCCCTGCAATGAGTTTTTCATTATATTGTACTTTTTTTTCAATTCCAAATAAACATGATGTGCATCTCTTTACTGGTGGTATTCTCTATTCTGTGGGGCATTGTTTTAAACTTTTTTTTTTTTTTTTTTTTTTTTTTTTTTTTTAGTTTTTAGGACATGGTTCATGGTTCCCTCTACTTATTTTGAAGTATATTTAACAGCTGATTTTAAAATTTTTGTAGTAACTCTTAGATCTGAGCTCCCTCCATAGAGGTTTGTGGAAAGATTTTTTTCTTGTATGCAGGCTGTATTGGTTGCTTTTCTACTGCTATGAGAAAAACACCATGACCAAAGCAACTCATGAGAGAAAGAGTTAATCTGGACTTAGGGATCTGGCTAAGTAGTAAGAGTCATCATGGTCAGGAGATACGGAAGTGGAGGGGAGGCATCGTGCACAGTGACTGGAGCAGGAAGCTGGGAGCTCACATCTGAAATAGAAAACAACAAGCAGAGACAGCTAACTAGAAGGAGGGGAGGCTTTCCACTGTGAAAGCCCGGGTCCACTGCCACACTTCCTCCAGCAAAGCCACACCTCCTAAACCTGCCCAAAGAGTGCTGCCAACTAGGGACAAAGTTTCCGGTGTCTGAGACCACGGGGACATTTATCGTTCAGACCACCACACTTAGCAATGTTTTCTTATTTTCTTAATGTTTGCTTAATTTTTGTTGAAAATGGATGTTGTAAGTAATAGGGTGTGGCGATGCTGGAGGTCAGATCCAACCTGCCCACCCCAAGGTCTCTTTTGTTACTGTTATTTCTGTTTGTTGACTTTTCTGATGTAATTGTATAAAGTCTGAGTCCTTTGTCCTGTACACATGTCACTGAAGTCTCTGCTCAGGGAGCCCAGTGCTTAACTAGTGATCAAACAAAATGTCCCTTAAATTCCTGGTATCAGTAATTCTAGCCTGGATGGGTTCTGGGTGTATTATGAGGGATATGCCTTCAACACTCACCAGAAGTTCACAACTCTGCCTTGATTTTGTGTTCTGCCTGCGATGAGCCCAGCAGGAGTGAAATCTTGAAGTATGCCCAGGTCTGTCCTGAGCATTTCCCAGCCCTAGACATGTACACAGTGTCCATGTGTGGTCTCCTAGATTCCCAGGAATATGTCAAAGCTTTTCAAAGTCTCTATGGAGAATTTATTCATAATTTTTCCTTTTTTTGTTTTTTGTTTGTTTGTTTATCAAGACAGAGTTTCTCTGTTATAACTCTGACTATTCTGAAACTCACTCTGTAGACCAGGCTGGCCTTGAACTCACAGAGATCTACCTGCCTCTGTCTCCCAAGTCCTGGGATTAAAGGCATGAGCCAACACTGCAATTTTTCCTCTTAAACAGTCACATATTGGTGACTCACTGCCTGTACATCCATGGTGTTAAACAATCATTCTCAAAAATCATTCACAGGAAAAGGACTGTTGGCACCAGGTAAACTGTTGGACAAAACAACAACAAGCCTTTTCTTTTTGTCAGGGTCTCCCAGGAACCACATGACTTCCAGGATCCAAGATGCCAGGTCTCCAGGAATGGGATTCCTAAGCCAGAAATATTACCGCCAGAAGGAAAATATGAAGTCATAATCCAATTCACCTTTATTATCTGATACAATTCAGTATGTTTATACACACACTTTTTAGAAGCCACTGTGTTAAGAAGTATGTGGCATTCAATGGCAGTGGGATCACTTCCTGACCTCTAAGACAAAGTATGATAGCAGAAACATATTAATTCTCAGACCTCATTATCTTGCCAACAGGTTAATCTTGAAGGTGACTAAACACATATGTTGTAGATCTTATCCTCAAGGTACATAAGAAAGTAGCTGATATTTCAAATGTCTAACCCCTAATACACCTTGAAGGAGATTCCATATGATTTCCATCTCACATATTGCCCATCTCAAGCAACTTCTAGTTGATCTTCTCAAACATGTGCAGAACACCATGAAATAAATTTCACATACCTGCAAAGTGGGGCACAATGACAGACATGAATAAAGCTGGAATGTTGATGCTCACATCCACTTTCTGCCATGTCCAATAACATGCTGGACAAGTGTGTGTGTGTGTGTGTGTGTGTGTGTGTGTGTGTGTGTGTGTGTCTGGATCCTCTGGTTTTCAAGGTACTATATCATTGAGGTTCTCAATGTTGACCTGAGCCTTGGTCACGGTGTCAGTCCTGACTCTATCCTACCTACTTTGGTGAAGTGGTTTTGATCTTTAATATTGCAACTGCTCTTTTTCATGCACAGGTTCAGTAAGAAACAAAAGGCTACTCCAAGATGCAAACCTGAATGACTGTGATAGAGGGCGACAGCCTCAATGGGCCGATCGCCAAGCCTGCATCATGAAGGTGTTTTATTGAAGTCAGGTAAGGTTAATGACTTATCCCACCAATACAAAGGCTTTATTTCATAATTAACAGGACTCTATAGCTCAGCAATGCCCAACCCCCAGCCAGCTGACTTAGTGTCAATATAGTGGCATAAGACAGGTGGGAAGTGAAGTGATCCTCCACTCCATTGCTGAAAGCTGGAGGAGAAAGCCACAAAAGTCCCTTCATTAGCAATATCATAAACAAATTATTTTATCATCAAGATTCTAGGGGGCAGGGTGTTTTAAACATCAATTGCTTTAGCAGAGAGTTGCTAACAGGCAAGCTACATCTCAGGAAGCAGATATTAACAGTTGCTGGAATTACACATTTTATCAAACTAGCACTTGCAGAGATAAGCTGTCTCTCATAGACTATAGGAAGTGACCCAGCACCATCACCACGACCACCCCTGCAGGACATGCTGTGCCTTAGTAATAGTTTCAAAGTAACTGGAGCATACATCAAACAAATCACAGGATATTTACAAAGATTTCCTGAAAGCCAAAGTATGATTCACCACCAAGCTATTACACTGATTTCTGAAGAATGTCTTACACAAAATCAGCTACTATATTTATAAGTGTAATTTATCTTAATTGTCTCACTGTAGAGATAGTACATACAACTTCACAATTTTTGAGAATAAGTTTGACAATCCTGCCATGTAATATCACCTTGACCTTCAAAACATTTCCTTCATTCCTCTACCTTATTCTCTTTGTCCTCTGTAAATACCTATTGCTTGGCATGATAATTTATTCACCCAAATACCACATTCAGCATGAGATACATTTATCCCTCAGCCTTCAAATTCACGAGGCGAACCATCCCACTAGTCCTGCCACCCTCACCCCACCCACCTCAGGCTGATGGCATCCCTAAATTTCCCCAGATCTTTAACTGAGCACTTGAGCTCATTTTTTAAATGTCTGGTAGTTTTAGGGCAGTATTCTAGTTCTTAATTGATGTTTTAAATACTTCCATGAATATGAACTTGCACCATAGTTCTCTCTGAGACTATTGGCTATTGTCAACAGTTCTGTCACCTGGGTCTCCCCCTTTTGACCAGTTTCTTTGTTATTAAAAGCACAAACTCGCCCCTCACATTTTTTAAGTACTCTTTTAAGGGCTTTGTTCTCTGTGTTATTAGTATAATCACGAAGGTCCCCATCCCCTAGATCTTCCTTGCGTGTAAATAGCACAATCATATGTCTCATAATGTTGTCCTCAAAAATGGCCTCCAGTTGCTCCACCGCTGCCTGGTCTTCCTGGGTGAACCGTCCCAGCTGGACTACCAGGACAAAAATCTTCATTCCTTCTTCACAGAGAGACAAACAGTATTCGACCTCCTCCTGTAACCTGGAAGGATCCTTGTGAATATCAGGCATCTGGCTGAATGATGGAGTGTCCACAACCAAAACATCCTGCCAGTCCACTGTCGTCCTGCCACTCTGGCTTCTCTTGGTGACTGGCTGAGCTCCAAGTTGAGAGAGGAAGGCAGGTCTCCCGAGGATAGTGTTTCCGGTTGCACTCTTTCCACTCCCACTCCTTCCCAAGAGGATGATGTTTAAGAGTTCTGTTGCAGAGGAAATGGGGAAAGACTTGTGACTGTGGGATGAGGCAGAACTCATCCTTCCAAGTTATTCACAGCACTAGTTTCGTCATTAAGCTCAGAAAGCATCACCCGGCTGGTCCACCCCAAACATGAGACTGGCTTACCCAGTTCATGTGATCTATGAACTCAATAAAGGGACTTGGACAATGCTCTGCCCAGTGCTCATCCTTGAACATCACATAGCTCCTATCTCTGGCTCTTCTCTCCTCTCCAGGACCTCTGCTTAATCCCTGATACCTATGAGAAACGATGGCCTTATCTTTGCCTCCTTCGGCTGGGTCTAGTTCACACATTTCATTTTTATCTTCTGCTGCTCCTGTGGCTAAGTCTCCCTACTTCCAACTCCTGATAACCATAGCAAAATGACTTTGAAGTATTTGAAAACCTAGTCTATACAATTGGTTTTCAAGCAAAATTAATCACATATTAATTACCAGCTTTATTGGGTGTTTCACACTACAATTCATTGAGAGAATAATGAGCCTTACTGTGTCTTTCCCTGATGAGCCAAAGGAACTTCCTGGTTAAAATAAATACCCAGTAACACTGTTCTTTGTGGTTCCGTGATGGAGGAGAAGGCTCCCTCTAAATGGTATTTGCAGGTGCAGAGATCTGATTCTATTTACTCTTTTGGGTGTCCCTAATACTTTTCCCTGGCACTGTGCCTCTTCCCAGTGGTCCTCTGTCAAGAACTCCGTATCAAGTCACTGATGTCTACCTCAAACCGAGGAGGGAGGATAGCACAACTTCTTCCTTCCAAGAACAACTGGTAGGCTACTCGTACTGAACGCAGTCTCAAAGTTATGCTTAAAGGTTGAAAGTGGATCGGTGCTGTGAACCAACACATGCACGCACGTGTGTGTGTGTGTGTGCGCACACACACACACACACACACACACACACACACACACACATCATGTATTCCAATTCCAACCCCTTCTTCTCTACTTAGAAAAGACTCAGTTGTCAAGCTTCTCTGAGATCTGATCCAACCTTCTTGCAGTTTGAAGCTCTGTTTCCACCAAGACCATTCTCATCTCCTCCCAAGAGGCATGCTGAGCCAGTCCTATTCCTTCCTTGAAGCTGCCAGTGTACCTCTCAGGGTGTCTCCCCTTTCCTCCTAACCATCTAAACCCTGGCCAGTCTTTAAAACTTGTTTGAAATTGAGTTTCTCCATATGCGTCTCCTGACCTTCCCTTCCCATTTCCTTGTACTTTTTTAGGTGGCTCCCACAACCGGGTCAAACCAATGATCTGAAACTGTCCTCACTGATCTGAGTGCTAAGTCCCAGCAATAGCAGACAGAAAGGTCTCCATGCTAGAGAGATGGGACAGGGGGTCAGGGAGGAATTAAAAATCAGCTCTGAGAGTATCCATGGAAAATTCATAACTTTAGGAGAATTTGGAAGAGAGACCATAGTATGGACCTGCTGGTTGGTTTTGAGACAGGGTCTCATATAACCCAGGCTGGCCTTGAACTCACTATTCAGTCAATGAACTTGATCTTCTGGCACTCCTAACTCTACTTCCTAAGTGTTGGGACTACAGACATATACCACCATGACCAGCTGATGACCTGCTGGGGATCAACCCAGTGCCTGCTGGGTAAGCACCGAACTGAGCTACAGCCCCACCCTGGACCTTTCCTCACCCTCTTCATGTCCTTCAGAAGGCACTAGCTCTAGATCATGCCTTCTATTCCAAGCACTTGATAGACAGCCATCCCCTCCATACCTTTCTCTCTGAAGACACAAGGCTTGTTGCCGTTGCGCTGCACCAAGCTCTCTACTTGGTCCAGGAGTTCGTCCACCTGGCTCTGCTCTTCCTCCACAGCTGCCTTGTAGTTGAAAGCAGTGAATCTCCCTTCAAATTTCAAGGTGAGATCATGGAGAACTTTATCTTCCTTTATTAATGTATCTAGAGTCTGACCCTTAAAATCTTCTTTCCTGGTAAAAAGAACAATTGTGAACTTGGTGAATTTTTCTCCAAAAATATTTTTGATGATGCTGAATACTTTGTCATCACTCTTTATGGAAGAGCCCAGTGGAGTCACCAGGAGGAAGGCATGGGGTCCTGGAGAGGTGTGCTTCTTGACAGCAGATACACCAGACTTCCAAGATGAGATCTCCGGAGAATCAATGACCAGAACTTTCTTCCCCTTCCAGATCCTGCTGTGGGATGTAAAGGTCTTGGTGACCCGCTGCTCACTGAACTGAGTCTTAAAGGCCCACCGCCCCAGAATGCTGTTTCCTGCTGCACTCTTCCCAGCACCACGCTTCCCCATGAGGAGGATCCTCAGCTCTGGCGTCTCTACATCCCATTCAGGTGCTGTGATCTGAGGCTGTCTCTTCTTTGGACCTGTGAGACAAGGAAAATACAGATGTTACAGATGTGAATGGTTCCTCTGACTGAGCAGGACTCTGATCTCAGGCAGGACACAGCCATGGGGGTAGAAACTGTGGGAAGCAGGAATGAGTTAGGAGGTACAAGGGAAGTCCGGGATTTTCCAGGAGAATGATTATGCTAAACTGAGCTTCCATTGGCTCTCATCCTTCAAAAGTAAGTGTTATAGCATGAGGTCATGGGCTACGGCAGGGGCCATGACAATCTGATTATAAAATCAGTCTTGTACTCACACAATAAGATACTCAGTGGTTGGTTTGGGTTTTTGAAGTATGTATGGAACTCAAAAACATGCTGAGTGGAAGAAGACAGACACAAAACCTACATTCTGCATGAGTCCGTTATCTGAAGTTCAGAACAGGACACATTAATCTACGTTTACAGGAGTCTGGGGAGTGGCTGTCTACGGGAGGAGGCTGTGTGAGCTCTGTACACAGCGGGGAGGGTCTTACTGCTGTATTAACGTCCTAGTTAACATACAAAACATGTTTGACTATTCGTGTTAATTGTTGCATTACCTGCAATAGCATAACTAGCCTAGACACCTATCAGCTCATCAACGAGGAAACTGTAATGTGGGCGCTAGGCAGACAGCTCAGTCGCTAAAGGACTTGCCTTGCAAACATGATGATTCTAGTTCACTGCCCAGATCCCATGAAAAAAATTAAAAATCCAAGCATGGCAGTGCACACTTGTATTCCCAGGCCTGAGGAGGCAGAGACAGGAAGATCCCAGGGCACTTTGGCCAGGTAGTCTAGTCTCCTGGGTGAGTTCCAGGCCAGGAAGAGAGCCTGTCTCAGTTTTTAAAAAGTGCATGTTGCCTAAGGTAACACACAAGGTTGCCTTCTGCCATGAACATTTACACACAGAAGTTCACACTTACCTGCACACACCTACACACACATATACAAATGAGAACACTCACAGAGAGCTCTGACATAAATCCATATATATGCGCAAAACACACACACACACACACACACACACACACACACACACACACACAGAGTCTTATTCAGCTGTAAAGAGAAACAAAATGTCTGGATAGAACTAGGAAACAAGATAATATGTCCTTGCTATGTCCCTTTGGATAAACTGTTTCCTTCTGACTCTCGGAGCACACAGGGGAGAATGCCCCAGGCTGTGGACAGGCTGACAGAGAAGATGACAGCTGGTAACTCAACAGGCCTGGCACAGCTACGGAGTCGTGGGAAAGGAGAACTTGAGTCGGGCCTTGAACCCGACACCACACCCTTCCTCCTCGCCCTCCCGCTCCGCACAGAGGACAGAGCTCCGCACTCCGCTCTCCTCGCTTGCTGCTGATTCGGGTGTCCACACAAATATGACTGCTTCCCAGAGCTTCCCCGAACTGCTCCCACAGCCACACAAGCCAAGTGCCGTGCATTTTCCTTTACGTAAAGAGCATTGTAACCTAGTCATAACGGCTCTCATCAAGAATACAAAGCACAAGTGCTGGTGTGGATGCGGGGACGGGAACATTACATACCGTTGAGGGTAAAGAGTGGTACAGCCACCTTGGAACTCAATGTGGAAGTTTCTCAAAAAACAAACAAAGAAAAACACCTAGGAGGAAAGCTACCATCTGCCTTAGCTATTCCACTCCTGGAATATTCCCCTCCCAACAGACTTTACACCACACCACAGCGATATCTGCTCATCTGTGGTCGTCCTTGCTTCACTCACGATACCTGAGAAATGGAAGAAGCTTAGGCATCCGTCAGCTAATGCATGGACAATTAAAACACGGCGCATGTACACAATGAGACGTTATTCAGCTACAGATCATGTGGGGCTGTCCTGAGCTGAGGTGAAGTAGAAGGGTGCTTAGAACCCGGGAATTCTCCTTTCTGGGAGAGGAAGGTGTTTGGTTGTCCCTGCTGCTCCGGCAGACCATGCTGCCTGCTCACAGCGAGGCGCCGCCCCTCAAAGGTGTGCGACTTGCAGAACTGCTTATCTGCAGCTGCAGCACTTCTCCTATATCACCATATAAGGTCTCTCCCTCTGGTCCCCGGGAAACACCAAGGTCCAGGCTGCGACCCCCATCATACAAATGTGGCTGTCGGACCTGCGCTGTCCTAACCAGTGGGTTTCCCCTGACGTCCCTGGATACCAGAAACCCTTCCTCTCTCTATAGACGGAGCCCTGTTCCCACAATAAATTGAGTCAAGCCCACTGCCTAGGTCTCCCGGGAATTCTGTACATTCCCACCCACTCACAGTTTCCTGGATCCAGGACCGATGGGCCCACTGTAGATCCAGGGTGCATCGCTTCCCTCCCTGGAGCGCCGCTGCAGGCAGGCGGAACTATATCGCTGAGATGGGACGCTGCTGGGGGATCAAAACCTACAAAATAAAAATGAAGTTTACAGATAAATGGACAAAACTGGAAAAAACGTATACTGAGTGATATAACCCAGTCCCAGGGACAAATGCACACTCTCTCTTTCATATGTGGATCAAGCTCCAGCTTCTTAGTTCTGCTTGTTTAATGTGGAGCTCCTACTGCAGCAGGGAACCGGGGAGGGGGCACGAGGGTAGGGTCTTCTTGGAGACGTGGTGGTAGAACCCAGGCAGAAGGAAAGTAGATAAGGGTAGAAACGTTTAAGGAAAGAGGGGGTGCGCGTGTTAGGGAGATGGGGGAGTGGAAGGAAGATTAGCCAAAGCAAAGGGTCGATGAGAAAAACCTTACAGAAACCTACAGTCTTGTAAACTCCCCCTAAGAAAACACAAAGGGGAAAGTATCATAGTATTCCATTCTGTATTTCTTCCAAATGAGGGCTCCTTCACTTCAAGAGATCCCACAGAGGGCCGTGGATAGACGTGGGCGCTGAGGAAGCAGACCTAGAGATGTTGTCTCTTTTTCAGCCTGTATCAGTAGACGGTCCGTAGCAAGTCTGTTGCAAACCAAGTCAACAGTTTCAAATATCCCTTTACTGACTCCAGGACAGCAGCAGCCTCTCTCTAATCTTCCTGACCACAGAATCACTCCCACTTCTTACTAGCACTTACTAGTTCAAAGTGAGCCTGCCCTCCTCAGAAACACCCAATGCAAGCCACGTCCCACGAGAGCCCTCTCCAGCCCCAGTCTGGGGCGCCTTCCCTGCGATCGGTCAGTCGGACTGATTTTGCTTATTCACGCGCATGTTCCTGGGGGTTCGTACTAAAGGGCACTGGCTGAATTTTGAATACCAAGGCCTATACAATCAGTATGTTGATACAATACCTTCATTCCATGGTTCTTAGGAGAAAGAACGCCTGCCATGGCCACTCGTGTGCCTGCCCAGATACTACAAACTGTACATGCAACATACATATCCGTGTATATACTTTGAGGACTGAAGTACCTGTGGGTTATTTCCTAGTACATGATAGCAGCTTCAATTATTATTATTACTAACTTTGTGAATTACATTTTTGTGATTTTGTGGTACTTCAAGAGGAAAGAACCTTGTCTGTGAGATTCCCTATGAAGTTTTCAGTTCTTACAAAAGGCTGACCCAGAAATAAGCTAAAAACGTATCTGTGACTTCATACGCATTCTGAATCCTCACTACATTCTATTTACTACTGTGTTCTGTGCTGCTGAGTAATGGAAGCCAGTCCAAAGATGCTACAAGCAGGCGCCATCCAGGAAGCACCGTCAGAAATACTAGACTCGTGACCAGGAAGAAGAAACTGAGTAAGGGGGAGAGACGTGCAAAGCAAGGCTGGCACCATGGAACAGCACAGGAGGCCAGGGACAGCCGCAGCGTGCAGCACCTTGGTCGCTGCTACACTGATCCACACGTGTCAGGAGTCCTCCGGCCACAGGCATGGACGCCCACAGACGGGTCTCTGTGTATATCTTGTTTCCGATTGGTTAGTTCTTCCACTTTACTTGGCCGGGCAATGCATTAGAAGAATGTAGACACGAGTCTAAATGTGTAGGTGACCAACTTACCACACAGATGGTGTCCTTCTCCACGTGTGGCTCTATTCCCATAATCCTAGAAAATACGGGGAGAAGTGACACACACGTGCCTCAATAAAATAATCTTTCCGCACAATAATAAATGGAGATACAATTAGAGACAGAGATCTGCTGCTTAAGAAGTGGGCACAGTAAGGTCGTGGTCCTCAGTTTCCTTTATGCACCTGTCCATCTTTCGATCTCAGCCATGCTGCTGGACAGGTTCACAGAGGCGGAGGCATTTCCAGAACTCCGTTCCCGTGCTGCTCCCCAAGATGGGGACGGAGCCTCTGGCATGAAGTTGAATTGAGAATGCCTCTCAAGGTGTGGAAAACCAAACACCTAACACGAAAACAATGCCTTTCAGTCTTTCAGATGAGCTGTTCTTAGAAACTTCTGGGACTCCATTCTAACCGTATCTCTGCTAACTGCTCATGCCAACCGGAAGAGCCTGCCTCTGCTTCCTTACCTGTTCTAACATCTTTAATGCATTTGAGCGTGCTTGCTCTCTGTCTCTCTCTCTTTCTCTCATTTCCACGTAAGTATGCTATGCATGGTATAAAGATTAATCATCCTCCATGTCCAGCTCATAAGAAAAGTGGCCTCTGTCTACACTTATATATCCGTCTCTGTTTCCCTGTATTCACACAAATATGCACAAGCATCCACACACACAGGAGAGACTCGGGGGGCTCCCTGTATTCACACAAATATGCACAAGCATCCACACACACAGGAGAGACTCGGGGGGCTCCCTGTGCGGCAATCTGCTTGTATCGAAAACTTCACCCTGCGTAAGTTAATATCGATGGAATTACCCCACCCTTTTTAGTAGGTGCCATCTGCCCCACCCTGAGCACATGGAACTGACTTAGCCATCCTCTCAATACTGGGCCTTCGAGCTATTTTTGCTATTTCAAGAGATGCTGTGGTAAAAATCTTTGTACAGGTACCCTTATATTTTTTTCCTTTGGCTTGCTGAAACACTTAATATTTTTAAAAGATCTATTCATCATTTTTATTTTACACTATGACTGTTTTGCCTACATGTATGTATGCGAACCACATGTGTACAGTGACTGTGGAAGCCAGAAAAGGGTGCGAGATCTCCTGGAACTGGAGTTGTAGAGGGTTGTGAGCCCCCAGTGGGTGCTGGAAACTCAACTCCAGTGCTCTGGAAGAGCAGCAAATGCTCTTAACCAGTGATCCATCTCTCCAGCATCCTGAAATCCTTAATATCTATCATCTCTAAGCCTCATACATCTCAATAGTAACAACAGCTAATGTCTGTTGAACACCTTTTTACTAACAACGTTTTAAGCATCTCATTTCATCTCCACGGCTAATTCCAGATGCAGCTTATTAAGTCTGCTCTACACAAGACAGGAAAACATGGCTAACAGACTAGGTGTGTTCCTACCTCCTGAGCTCTGCAGGGAGGCAGCTATTGTAACTGTATCCTGAGAAATCCCTTGACCTGGTAGCAACTGATGTAAAGGGCATTCTGAGGGCAGAGAAGTGAGGAGCCAAGCAGGGATGAGAGGTCGGGAGACCAAGATGGAGGAAGTGAGCTGGTGCTGAGGCTGATGGAGTCACAGAGCAGAGTTGGTGCAGGGTGGGGAGGAAGGGCGGGGCCAGTGCAGAAAGCACTGCAGCTGCACAGTGCCAGAGTGCACATGAGCATAGTTCAAGACTGGAGAGGAGGTGGGGGGAGCCAGAGAAACCAGCCCATAGGAGCAGGAGCAGGGCATGGGCGAGTGAGTGAGCTGAGTCCAGAACTGTGCTTCACCTTAAGATCAGTGGGAAGTTGCTGAGCTTTTTAAACAAGGCTTCCTCGTAGAAAGCTCATTCTGAGCCCCTTCTCTTTGTTGGCATTCCTTTACCACACTGCACACAGGCAAGAGACAGGCTGTCCTAAGGCAGGGCACACAGGGTGTAGGAGACAAGACTCCCTGAGCCTGCTTCCTCATCTGAAGAACCTTTACATAGAGTTCCTGCCTCATGCAAATACTTGGTGGTGTGAGTCTGACATTTAGTAGGTCCTCAATGAGTGTTGTTTTCTCTCTCTCTCTCTCTCTCTTCCATCTTGCTTAGGCTCATTAGTTACCAGCTTTGTGACATCTCTCTGACCAGATCTTCCCAGGGCTCACCTTCTGCTTGACCCTTGCACAACTTGCAGAGTTCTCTGTACTGACCTTCACCTGCTCACCACAGGTGGTAGGGACCGGGGTTTTATGGGTAAGTCACTCAGTTGGGTGTCAGTTCTTCATAGGAAGTCTGCATTCTGTAACTGCCTTGGTTGCAAACACATTTTCCTCCCTTGTTAAGGAATGAAATGTTATTAACAGCTGGCTAACATATGTGGAATGAAATAGAGGATAAAACCGGTGACTGAATGAGGTGAAAATTGTTAGTAGGTTAAAATAGTGCAGGGAAGAAAGACGGGGCAGATTTAAAGACTGCTGACCTGGGCAGACAGTGGTAGAAGGGACAGAAGCAGGTGGATTTCAGAAGCGCTGATGTCATAAGACCTTCTGCGATGCCTCGGACATCAGACAACAATAGCTTCAGAACTAGGGCTCTGTGGAGAGCAACACGACCGTTGGCTGAGTGGAGAGGAAGGCGGAAGTCTAGGAGATTTAGGGGGTGGGGACAAGTTTGAGCAGGACAAGGATGAATTAGTGTCAGCAGAGCTGAGTGAAGACTGAGGACGAGAGACGGTGCTCCAGGGCGTAAAAGTGAGGGATCTTCAGAGGAGAACCTGGAGAAATGAAGGCGAGCCCACTGAGGTCTGAGAACACCAATTTAGATTCCAGAGACTGGAAGAGGGCTTGGCGGTCTTTGGAACAGGCAGATAGAGAGGCGGGGAAAAGCAAGAGGGGTGGGTTTGTTTGTTTTTTAAATGAAGCCAGAAGAAAGAATATGTTGAGTCCAGTGTGCTCAGTAACATGAGGAGCCATGTGACAAGGGTTTTGTTTCCCCACTAACCTCCCAGTTCATCCACACTCCCCAGGCTGACACTCAGGCAGTTGGATGCCGCCTATTACTCTAGAGCATATAAGCACATCTCCCTAGTCAACACGTGTCTGTAACGCACAAGATAGTGTACTGATTTAGGGTTATCTTCCTCCCACGGGTCCTACCTGGACTCCGCTGCCTTCCATTTCCAAGGGCACAAAACATGGCCCGGGGCTTTCTGCCAAGTGCTCAATCATACCGAGAAGCCGCAACACCTGCAGCTCCCGCCGCTGCTCCTCGTCCTCCTTGTTGTTGAAAGTACAATACCGACCTCCAACCTTTTCAAGCAACGTCTTTAGAGGCTTGTGGCTCTCGATGTAGTCCTGCAGCGAGTCTTCACCCAGTTCATCTTCCCGAGTGAGGATCACAATCGTGTGTGTGTAGGCGTTAGGGCCAAACACTGCCTCGATGCCTTCAATGGTCTTCCTGTCCTCCTCTGTATAGTAGCCAATGGGCGTGATCAGGAGCAGCACGTGGAAGCCATCAGCCAAGAGCTCCTGGCACCGCTTTAGGCTTCGCTGCCTGACCTGGGCGCTGGCCAGTGAGGAGAAAAGATCCGGGGTGTCGACCACCGTGACCTGCTTCCCTCTCACCGACACACTCTCACTCCGGCACCTGCTGGTTACCATGTGATCACTGAACTTGGATTCGAACACGGCTTTGCCCAAAATGGTGTTTCCCGTGGCACTTTTGCCTGCGCCGTGTTTCCCTAACAGGAGGAGCCGCAGTACCGACGTGCCCTGGCTCGGCTTCAGATTGTCTTCCTGTTCCTGGCTGGTGCTGTGGAGACATGAGCAGTAGATCATTGCTCCACCCATGGCAAGTGGCTAGAGGACAGCAGCAAAGCTGTCCTCCTTGTTCCCCGAGAATTTAAACTGCCGGCTTGGGAGGTAGCTCAGCCCTAAGTAAGGTCTTGCCTCACTGGTGTGAGGCCTCTGAGCTCAGGGGTAGCAGGTGGCTTGTAACCACAGTGCTGGGAGGAATCGGGGCAGGCAGTCACCCTGAGCTCACCAGCCAGTTAGCCAAGCCTACAGTAGGGATCAAACCACCGGCTTCATGCTTCCAGGCGAGCACTCTGCAAATAAAGCCTCATTTCAGCCCATGGGGTCCTGACCACAAAGTCTGATATTTATTCTAGAGAACTCAGTGTACTCAGAAACATTTAAGGAGGAACACAAAACCCCCTTGAGCTCATCTCAGAAGTGGCCATTGCTAAATGTCTGCTTGCTTCATATACTGCCACATGGCTCATCCCACAGGGACGTGTCTGCTGGGAGGATGTCTCATCCACTGACAAGAACATGCTTCTCAAACATATCTAGAAAATAAAGAAAAGCACGGACAAAACGTTTAAAAAGACAATCTGCAAAGAATCACAATTGCTTGTTGTGCTTTTATTGCTGATTCTCGGCACCTGCAGTTACATGACACCCACAGGTACACGGCCCTCAGGATTCAATGTACTCTCTGATGACTGAGTTCCCTTCAGGTCGAGGCTAGGTTTTCCCTGGAAGCGTGGCTCCAAATATCAAGCTAAAGAAGCAAGAGTCTATCATCTCACTTTAGAATATCAGCTGTGGAAGGAAGGAGGCAAAGCTGTGAGGTGTGCAGCTCTGCTTGGGGGGCTGCAGATGTCTGACTCCCCATGAGAGCTGCTGCATAGGCTAAACTTGGAGAAGCTGTTTGATGAGACTACTGGAATCTCTCGGGCCAAATCTGGAGAGTGGCCAAGAGGCAGCATGTGAGTAAAGATTGTTCTAGAATCTTTCAGCCTAATGTTGTCTGTCTTGTTGGGTTTGATTACCTTGGAATCTGTCATTCTTTCTAGCCTATGTCTCCCCTTTGAGATAGGAAATTGTTCCTGTGTCTTCCCCTCCATTGAACATGGGAAGAATTTGTTTTGGTTTCCCAGATTCTTAGATGGAAGAGGATTTACCCAAGGATAAGATCATTTTCTGTCTTAGATAAGAACTGGTGGTCTTTGGATTTTTGAGTTAAACCTGGAAAAGCATGCTAAGACCTTGGGAGTTATTGGGATGAAATGAATACACTCTGTATGTAACTCAAACACAAATCTGAGATCCAGGGGTAGATTTTATGATTTGAATGCATTCCCCAAAACTGGAAACGTCATCCACCATTCAGCAGTGTTGGGAGATGAGATCAGGAGAGGTGATAGGGACCAGGACTCGGCACTCACAAGAGGATCAGTGCCGTCCTGGTGGGAGTGTGCTACAGGCTATGAGGAGAGTGAATGCTTAGCAAAGTGAGTTTGTAGGGATGGAGAGATAGGAGGTTCAGTGGTTCAGAGCACTGGCTGCTCTTGCAGACGACCTGGGTTCAGTTCCCAGCAACCCACACAGTGGCTTGCAACCATCTGCAGCTCCAGTCTAGGGGATCTGGTTCCCTCTTTTGGTTTGTGCAGGCACTGCATGAATATGCTGCACAGACATACATGCGGGTGGAGTTTCCATACACATTTTTAAAACAGTAAATAAGTCCTTTTAAGTGAGTTTATGTTGGGAGCCGAGTTGAAATGCCATTACAAGATGGCGCCGGTTTCCTGCTTCCGGGCTCCTCTTGCTCGGTTCTGGAGTAAACAAGTAACAGCGCAGGCGCAAGTTGAGTAATCCTTGCCGCCTCCCCCTATGCTAATGAGGTTCTGGACATGCATCCAATCGTTGATGGTCACGTTGCCTATATAAGCAGGGTGCCTCACACATTCAGGGTCTTTCGCTCTCAACACTCAATCAAGCTACAGTCCTCAATAAAGCGTGAACCAGAAGAATCCTGTGTGCGGCGTCTTCCTTGCAGGCGAGGCGGGCGTCCACATTTGGTGCCGAAACCCGGGAACCTGACCATCAGCTCAGCACTGACGAAGACCCCTGTTTTCAGGAGGATTCAGAACTGGAGCGCGGGACGAAAGTGGATCCAGACTCTTTCTGAGAGGTATGCTGTTTTATGAGATTGACCCTGCACTAGGTGCGGTCATGTTTGCTTGTATGGTTATTGTTGTTCTTGCTTGTTGCCCTTGTCTAAATTGTCATCGCCCAGGAACCACCAGGTCTCTTACAATCCCTTCTTGGGGTAAACTAGGCGGAGATTTGCAAAGGGAAAAGGAAAAGGGAGGTCTCCGCGCCGGCACATGGCCACTATGGCGTATGGTTAAAGCTTGCTTAGAAGATAAGCGATGTCAAGAAAGGGTAAAAGAAGGACAGCGTACATTGGCAGAACATCAAGACAGCATGTCAGAAACAGAAAAGAGGGAGAGGCCTAAAAAAGAGATAAAAAGGGTAGGAAAAGAGAAAAAAGAAAAAAAGAAAGAACAAATGAATAGTCAGAAAAGGGTATACCCAGTACTAGCAGAATTTGAAAATTTAAAAATAACCAGTGATGAGACTAGTAGTTCTTCTTCTGACTCAGAAACCACAGACTCAGAAACTTCGGGGTCAGAAGAGAAACTGGATACAGAGGAACAAACAGAACTAGAAGAGGAAGCTGCGTGCTATGAGGAAGAACGTTACCGTCCTGAGCCATACGCTCCGGCGGCTCCCTCTGTGCCCCCTCTTCCTAACCTGCCTAAGGCTAAGAAAAAACAGAGAAATAAAACCCCAAAAACTTCAATAGGAAAGACTTCCTTTTTAACAGACAAGGATAGGAGAAAGATTTTTCAAGCTTTTCCAGTATTTGAAGATAATAATCAACAAAGATATTATCAACCTCTTGACCATAAACAACTTAAAGATCTTGCAGAACCCGTTAGAATTTATGGTATTAATGCCTCTTTCACACAGGCACAAGTAGAGAGGTTGGCACACTTAGCTATGACTCCTACAGAATGGTATAATACAGTAAAGGCTTGCCTTACCATGGGTCAATATCTGGACTGGAAATCTATTTTCCAAGATGCTTGTGGTGCCCAAGCAAGAGCTAATGCAACTCAAGGGCAACCACACTGGAATTATGACATGCTGACCGGACAGGGTCAGTGGAGTGCAAATCAAACAGCGTATCCAGTACAGGTTTACGAACAAATAAATAAAATCGCTATTAGGGCATGGAAGAGCATTCCTAATAAAGGTGAAGTATCAGGAAACCTAACTAAGATCATACAAGGCATGAATGAGCCTTTTTCAGATTTTGTAGCAAGAATGATGGAAGCTGCAGGAAGGATTTTCGGTGACCCAGATACAGCAATGCCCTTAATAGAACAACTCATTTATGAACAGTGTACCAAAGAATGTAAAAATGCTATTACTCCATGGAAAGGAAAAGGGCTTAATGCCTGGATGAAAGCTTGTCGAGAGATTGGTGGTCCGCTTTCCAATGCAGGCATAGCTGCAGCAGTGCTCACAGCACAAAAAGATAGTAATATTACCTGTTTTAAATGTGGAAAGAGAGGACATATACAGAGACAGTGTAGACAGGAAAGACAAAAAACTTCAGGAGTAAAGACACCTAACATCTGTCCAAAGTGCAGAAAAGGAAAACATTGGGCTAATGAGTGTCGCTCAGTTAAGGACATTAATGGCAAGCCTATTACACAAACAAAGCCTGATCAGACAAAAAACGGGCAGAAGGGCCCCCGACCTCAGGGCCCTCAAATGTATGGGGTCCTACAAGGTTCACAAATATCAATGAGACCTCCGGGACACCAAGGAGAGCTACTTCAGGTTCCGCAGGACTGGACCTCTGTGCCACCGCCCGCACAGTATTGACCCCTCAAATGGGTTGTCAGCCTGTACCCTCAGATTTTAAGGGACCGCTACCACCAAATTCAGTAGGACTTGTGCTGGGAAGATCTTCCTCTACTCTAAAAGGGTTAATTGTCCACCCAGGAGTAATTGACTCTGACTATGAAGGTCAAGTTAAGATTCTGTGCTCCTCCCCCCGAGGTGTAGCATCTATCTCCCCTGGAGACCGCGTTGCACAGCTTTTAGTCTTGCCCAGCTTACATTCACTGTTTCCTAGTAAAGATGTAGCCAGAGGAGAACAGGGTTTTGGGTCTACAGGTGGAAATTGTGCCTATGTTTCCTTAGATCTAACTGAACGCCCTACATTGAACATCACCATACAAGGAAAAGATTTTTCGGGAATACTGGATACTGGTGCTGACACTAGTATCATTTCCTCTAAATGGTGGCCAAAAGCATGGCCTCTTAATCAATCATCTCAAACCCTACAAGGGCTTGGATATGAGTCATCACCTACTATTAGTGCACATCCTTTGAAATGGGAAGATGAGGAAGGTCGGACTGGTACTTTCACGCCTTATGTTCTATCTTTACCGGTCAATCTTTGGGGACGAGATTTATTAAAACAGCTTAATTTTAAGCTTACCAACGACTACTCTCGTCAAAGTCAACACATGATGAAAAGTATGGGATGTATTCCTGGTAAAGGGTTAGGTAAAAGGCTACAAGGGAGGACAGAGCCTATAAAGATACATCAAAAATCTAATAGACAAGGTTTGGGTTTTTCCTAGGGGCCATTGAGGATACATTACCTATACCCTGGTTAACGGAGGAACCTGTGTGGGTTCCTCAATGGCCCTTAACCTCCGAAAAATTGGATGCTGCAAAGGAGTTGGTAGAAAAACAGTTAATGTTAGGGCATCTAGAAGTTTCACAATCACCCTGGAATACTCCTATTTTTGTCATAAAAAAGAAATCAGGAAAATGGAGACTATTACATGATTTAAGAACAATTAATAGTCAAATGCAGGTGATGGGAGCTATACAAAAGGGATTACCATTATTGTCAGCCTTGCCTCAAAATTGGGATATTATAATTGTGGATATCAAGGACTGTTTCTTCTCCATTCCTTTAAATCCAAAAGATAGATGTAGGTTTGCATTCACACTTCCATCTATAAATCATGAAGAACCTGACCGTCGGTTTCAATGGAAGGTGCTTCCTCAAGGAATGGCTAATAGTCCAACTATGTGTCAGCTGTATGTTGCTGCTACACTTAATCCAGTTAGAAAAGCTTATCCAAAATTAAGGATGTGTCATTATATGGATGACATCCTACTGTGCAGCAACAATACTGTCATGCTACAAGAAGCTTTTACCTTCTTAACAAAGGCCTTACAGAATAAAGGATTGTTTATAGCTCCTGAAAAGGTACAGGAAGGAACAGTAGGTAATTTCTTAGGAACAAAGATTAGCCCATATACTATTAGTCCTCAAAAGGTTACAATTCGGAGAGATACTCTAAACACATTAAATGATTTTCAAAAATTATTAGGAGACATTAATTGGATTAGGCCATTTTTAAAACTAACCACAACAGAACTTAAACCGCTATTTCAAATCCTAGAGGGAGAGTCAAACATAACATCCAAAAGACATTTAACTCCAGAAGCATCAAAAGCGCTTGATAAAGTAGAACAAGCAATACAACGTTCTCAACTCACTAGGATTAAAAAGGATCAACCGTTCTCCCTTTGTATTATCCCTTCACCAGTGCTGCCAACTGCAGTTTTGTGGCAAGATGGACCATTATTATGGATCCATCCACATGTGTCACCTGGCAAGATTCTGGGACATTACCCTACTAGTGTAGCAGATTTAGCGCAAAAAGGATTACAATTAGCTATGACACATTTTGGAAAATACCCCAGTACAATTGTATGTCCCTATACAACTATACAAGTACAAATATTATGTTCCGCTATTGACTCTTGGGCAATACTTAAATGTATTTTTCCAGGACAAATTGATAATCACTACCCCAAACATCCGTTATTACAATTCACTCTTAATAATAGTTTCATATTTCCAAAGATTACTCAAACTAGGCCTATACAAGGTGCACTTGATATTTATACTGATGGTTCTAGTACTGGTATTGGCAGTTATGTGATTAGTAATAAACCAGTACAAGTTCAATTTGACTTACAATCTCCACAGTTGGTAGAGTGCGCTGTAGTCGCCCTAGTGCTCAAACAATTTCAAAATCCCATTAATAACATTAGAAATAGACATCACCCATTCTTCATACAACACATACGGGCTCACTCTCTGTTACCAGGACCTATGGTTAAGGCTAATTCTATTGCAGATATGGCTACAAAACAGATACTGTGGGTATGTAGTATATCTGATGCAGCCACTGAATTTCATAAACTATATCATGTCCCAGCACAAACTTTAAGATTAAAATTTAAGATCTCTCGTGCTGAGGCTAGAGACATTGTCTTACAATGTCCAAATTGTGCTGAGTTTAGGACCACACCATCTTTTGGTGTAAATCCACGTGGTCTTAGACCCCTTCATGTCTGGCAAATGGATGTGACTCATGTTAATTCTCTTGGAAAACTTAAATATGTACATGTTACGTGTTCAGGCATAATTCATGCCACTCCCTTAGCTGGAGAAAAGGTCTCTCATGTAATCACTCATTGTCTTGAAGCTTGGGCAGCCTGGGGTAAACCCAGACTCTTAAAAACGGACAATGGTCCTGCTTATACCTCTAAATCCTTTCAACAATTTTGTCAACGCCTCGGCGTTACACACCACACTGGGCTGCCTTATAATCCACAAGCACAAGGAATTGTGGAACGTGCTAATGGCACTCTCAAGGTTTATCTACAAAAACAAAAAGGGGGAATAGGCGGCCCCAGTATGGGACCTAAAAGTACCATTTCCCTTATATTATTTACCTTAAATTTTTTGAATTTGGATGCTGCTGGAAGGTCTGCAGCAGATAGACATGCTATGTCTACACAACCTCCACTAGAAAATGTCAAGTGGAAAGATGTATTGTCTAACCAATGGAAGGGCCCGGATCAAGTTTTAATAAGATCCAGGGGAGCTGTTTGTGTTTTTCCTCAGGATCAAGAAAACCCCATTTGGGTGCCTGCTCGTCTGACGAGGACGGTGAAACAGCCCTTAGAAAATCAAGAACAGGATGAGGATCTTGAAAACGCTACTGGCTCTCCAGATGATCCTGATAAAGTGGCCCCCGATACGCACAGAACAACGATGGGGAATACTAACAACACTCCCCATACCAATGCCAGTGATGCATGATGCTCAAGTTTTCCCCCGCTTCTTTGCTACAATCAGCGCAGCGCTATAGGGGAAGATCGTACATTTTCCCTAAATGGAACACTTTGTTTTACTATGACTAACGAGAATAATTGTATACAACTTTCCAATTCTAGTGCAATTTGGGTAGATGAAGATGACTGGACTACTGTAGATGGCACTTACATTAAGGGTGGTTGGCCTAAGATTAGTAATAGTTATAGTTATATTCACAGTCAGCCTCAGTGGGCCCCCCCCGGTGTAGAGGTAGGAAAGATAATTTACCTTCGCCCCTTGCATTGGATCTTTGGGTTCGGATGATTGCCGAAACAAAGCTACTGTAAATAACCCGTTTGATATTTGGTTTATGTGTGACATCTGTTCAATATCATAATTATACTGTTGCTACAAATTTGTCACGGGAACTTTCTCAATATCTCAAGACGGATTGGTCATCACAATTTGATGCTACTATGAGGGACCTAAGACTGGCCATTGCACATGTCAATTCAACTCGTGTGGACTTATCCATGGTAGCAGGACTCTGGGATTGGATTAAGGATGCTACCATGTATCTCAAGGAATGGGCAGGTTGGGGAACTATGGGTATTATGATGATTGCTTCTGTATTATTCAAGCATTTGCTGCCCTTGATGTGGGACATTCCCCTGCGGCCTGGTTAGCAACGCTTAATCGTTGGGTCGATGGTTGATATGTATTGTCCAACCCTCTTATTAATAGTTAAGCTGTGTGTTATCAGAGCCAATGAGACAGAAGTCCATCTCTCCCACATGTTTTCTTTCAAGACAATTTTGGGTATGTGGCCTTTGCACCCTGAGGGCTTGTTCCCATTGCACCAAGAATAGGCACATCCCTTATTCGACCCAAGGTTAGCCTTTGCACATCTCAGAGGTTCTCCTCATTGCACAACATAAGGTAACCTGGGTATTTAGGACATGCTTAACTTCCTCGATCCTCACCTCCGTAGATGGAGGGGGTTGATCGGTGACTTAGCATGTTCCTTTGTCCTCAATTTAATATAAAAGGGGGAGATGTTGGGAGCCGAGTTGAAATGCCATTACAAGATGGCGCCGGTTTCCTGCTTCCGGGCTCCTCTTGCTCGGTTCTGGAGTAAACAAGTAACAGCGCAGGCGCAAGTTGAGTAATCCTTGCCGCCTCCCCCTATGCTAATGAGGTTCTGGACATGCATCCAATCGTTGATGGTCACGTTGCCTATATAAGCAGGGTGCCTCACACATTCAGGGTCTTTCGCTCTCAACACTCAATCAAGCTACAGTCCTCAATAAAGCGTGAACCAGAAGAATCCTGTGTGCGGCGTCTTCCTTGCAGGCGAGGCGGGCGTCCACAAGTTTGCATCCCTCCTCTATCTCTTATTCCTCTTATTATACACACACACACACACACACACACACACACACACACACACACACATATATATATATATATATCCTTAACCCTTCTCCCCTTCGTCACAGTATAACACAATATGAAGGCCTTTGCTAGCCGTGGACTCCTGGATCTTGGATTTCCCAGCCTCATATATCTGATGACACCACTATATAATGCAATAAGACAATCCGCCAGGCCACCAGGCAGATGGACAGCCAGCATTCATCCTCGTGGAAGCGGTACATCCGTGATCAGAAGGATGCTCTGGTTTCCTGACTCAGTGACCCCAGGGCCCTACTGCACCTACACCACCAGGCCAGCATCTGTGACCTTGTGGGGAAGCCCTTGCAACCCTTGACAAAGCAAAGGAGGAGCTGGGCTTTGGCAGGTGTTTCTGTACAACATGTAGGCACCACCAGCAGAGAAGGGCTACACTGCTGAGACCCAGCCTTGGGCATCTCTTGAGAACAGTGCTGGAAGGATATTCTCTCCTGGGAAGAACTCTGAGCAGTGCACCTGGTGTTCATTTCTCTAGAAGAAAAAAATGATCAGATATGCAACTATTACCAACGTGTGGGCTCCAGCCAACAATTTACTGGGTGGTGAGGATTTGGGAACAGCTTAGCTAGAAAATCAGTGCTAAGTTGTTCTGGAAGAGACGTCTGGAAGGACCTGAGGGAAGAACATCAGGATAACTTCTGAATGCTCATCCAAAACTGACCTCAGCAAGGGAAGACCTTGATCATCAAGTTGCTAGGATGACCCATTCTGTTGGTGTCAGTCAGCCTCTTGGCCCAGCCGCCCAATCATCAGCCACTGGGCTCATGCACAAAGAGGGCACAGTAACAAGGATAGGAATTATGCACGGGCCTGGTAAATGGAAGTATACACTGCCATCTCTCCATATCCAAGACTCATGAGCCAGGAATCCACAGGTAGAAATCAAGTGGAAATGGCACCAGTCGGTATCAGCAAAATGTTTGGCTCCCCGAGACTTTGCACTTGCTGGCACAGAGGTCCTAGCTACAGAGCAGAACCAGAAGCCATCACCCTGTACTGCCCTGTACATAAGTCCCTCTCTGTGTATTCCCGGAATGCAGCCCTAGGGTACCATGAATTCAACCATTTGGAGTCGCTTCTGTGACACAGGGATTCATTCCACATCTAAGGGCAAGTGGTCACAGAGAAAGGAGGTCAGAGAGGCCCCCAGAGCCCAGCAGGGGAAGGAGTCCTAGCCAGTGAGCCAGCCAGCACAATAAAGAGGCAATAGGTATGGACCAGTTCGGATTAAATGTACATAAACTCAAGACTTCTTTCAAAACATAACTATTTTCCTGTGCAAGAAGTGGGAAACGTTAGAAAAGAGGATACAGAACACCTGCCATCTGCTTCTCCAGGAGACCAACAGTCCCAACAGCACCTGCTGACATCCTGCTGGGAGCCCAACTCCTGAGAAGCCTCCTGACAGCCTCTGTCCTTTGTTTGTTTTGTTTGAGACAGGGTTTCTCTGTTGTAACTGGGTCCTGGAACTCACTCTGCAGACCAGGCTGGCCTTGAACTCACAGAGATCCACCTGCCTCTGCCTCTCGAGTTCTGGGATTAAAGGTGTGTGCCTCCACCACCTAGCAGCCCTACTAGCCTCTTGAAATGCCCCATCTACCACACCACTGTTCTGTTCTTCCTCCCTGGGTATGAACCCCTCCCCCACAGAGCTCCTGGCAGGAAGCTACACATACTTCAATAGGAAGCATATTCTCCATCCCTGTTTGGTGATCGGTTGGAGTGGCAGGACTCCTGC
>JAMJFZ010004042.1:122500-235000 GCA_026225945.1 Cricetomys ansorgei
CCAGCCTCACCCACACCCAGTTAATCCCAAAGCATCTCCCATTTCACCCTGCTTACTCTGAATGACAGCATAAGCACAACAACAGAATTATAACTAAGAAAAGTTAATAATCCATGATATAAAAAATCCAGATGGTGTCCAGATTTCTCCAATAACTGCTCTATTTTTGACACTGCCTACGCAGGAGAGCAGCCCACTACAACCTGTCTGCTGTCCTTGGGTTCTCCTGACCCTCCCATAGGCCCTCACTCTCCCGCAGCAGCTGAGGCAGCCAGGGGAGCTGGCTCATCACCCCATCTCACCCGAATGTTCAAAGTGTTTCTTCTGGTTGTTTTTGTAGGTGGAATGTTCCTTTGTTTACTCTGAGATCCTCAGAACTGAACCTGGTCCCTCACATATGTTGGCAAAGTGCTCTACCTCTGAGCTGCGTCTTCTGCTCGTAAATATTTGTGTTTTTTACGAATAAACATCATTGACTGGCTTTTCTGTTGTTCAGTTCACAGAGTTACCATTTCCTTCTTGTCTCTTAATTCCTTTTGAAACAAGAAAAGAAACCAATTTCTAATAGTAACCTCTTGTGTCCACCATACTAGCCCTCAACCCCCACTTCACCTCTTAGACAGTGCGTCCAGGTTGACCTTGAGCTTCTGGTCCTTCTGTGTCCATCTCCCAAGTGCAGAGATTACAGGGTGGGGACAGAACCAGGGTTGTGCCCACACTGGGAAATTTCTACCAACTGATCTCTGTATTTTGATGATTCTCCTCTTTAGGGTATACCAATAACGTTATGGTTCTACATTTTAACTCATTCATCAAATATTTACAGAGCACCCACAAGGGCCTCTGACTTGTTGAGTCCTTGGTACCAATATAAAGCGGCCCCTCTGGACTCCAAGGCAGCTTTTTTTCCCTCCGAGGTGCAATCTCAAAATGTCCACTAGAGGGCACTATGCTCTGCAAACACTGACTTCCATGTGCTATGCCGGCCTGCGATTTCTGTGTCCTTCATAGCCCACTTGATGAGGAATCCTAAACAACTTGCATTTTGAATGGGAAAAAACAACTGGGCAGCAGCGCAGTGGCGGAGCACCTGCCTAACACGCGTGAGGCCCTGGGCCAGTCCGCGGCACTGAGAAAATGTTAAATAAAGGCCATCATGTGGGTGCAAGGTCAGAGACTTTAGGAGCATTGCTCCCAAAGGGTCTGTGTTCCTCAAAACGCAACAGAGAGAGCCTTCGGAATTTGGGGCTCTTATAAAATTATAAAAGCTAGAGACTGTTTCCACTCAAAAATTTTGAAAGAAAGCAGCGAGAATGAAATTAATGTCTTTAATTAAATGTTTACAGTCCAGTTGTCAGTGTCTCAAAAGATTTCAATATGTTTGAAAAATTAAGAGATCTGATTTTCTCATGCTATCAAATTCCTCAGTCGGCCTGAACAATGGCCAAGAAAGCAGAGCCGGATCGCGGAGAGCGTATGTCTCCTTGGCCTCCAAAGTGTGCTGGTCACTGCTGTGGGCAGAGGAGGCAGGCCCACAGATTTAGAGCTCACATTCAAAGGGGAGAAGATGCAAACAAGCGGGGCGAGGTCTACAGTCCGGTCCAGAGGACATGTGTCTGGCTTGGTCCCCGGCTGATGACGAGAAAGAAGGCTTGCAGTCCCTGAGGCTGTGTGCCCTTGAATGAGACAGAGCATCCTAGCCCCTTCTCCATCCTCTGTTTGACCCCTCTCCATGAGCTGAGCAGGTTTCCTCTCCCATCAAGATTCTCCTCACCACAGGCCCAAAGCAAAATGGCCAAATGACCGTGAGCCAGAACCTCCCAAACTGGGGCCAGATAAACCTCTCTCTTTGCAAGTTGATCTTCTCAGGTGATTTGTTGTGATAACAGGAAGTGACCAACATGGAGGACATGGTGGAAAGCGCTAAAGGAAATAAAAGGGGGCAGCACGAAGGGAAGAGATGTGCAGTGATTTTGATAAAGTCTTTAGTCAAAGCCTTCTGAGACCCTGGCAGCTGCACTGGATCTAAGGACAAGAAAGATGTGGTAGCATCTGGGATGTGCTGGCGAAATATTTCAGAATGTCCATGCAGAAGGAAAAGACAGAGGAGGCGCTTTTTATGATGGAGCATGGGCTTTTAAATCATAAGGAAGGGCAGGGGAAATATGCAAATAGCTCTGACTTTGGTGGTTCTAAGTTTAAGTTTTCAACGTTGCTGTAGTGCAACGTCAAAGTCTGAGTTCTGAGCTTTTCTGGAGTGAGGTACACAGGGCAGAGTCTCTCCCATGCTGGGCAGGAGCAGCAAGCCAGAGCCCCCAGTCAGCCCTGCTGCTCCACAGGGGACCCTAGTTCAGGTGTTAAACATGTTTGACCTGCAGTCTTCAGCTTACAATATACTTATCAAGACAGAGCCAAGTCGTAATCAAGAGCCATTTGTGTTGATCTGAAGAGGCTGTAGTATGCAAACAGGCAACTGGGGTAACCAGGAGAGATTCCTTCCAGCTTTGTTTGGTTCGTTTTTTCATCCTTTTAAGGAAGCCAGAGGACAACCTCAAATGTCATTCCTCGGAACACTAAGTCCCCCTTTGGAGACAAGATCTCCTTGACCCGGAGCTCACCTACTAGGCTGGGCTGGCTGAGCAGTGAGCCTTGGAGATCGTCCTGTGTCACCAGGTCTGGTGCTTTAACATGGTCTCTAGGGATAAAGCTAGCTTCCTCATGCTTGCAAGTCAAGCGCTGTATAGACCGAAGTCTCTCCCCAGCCCTGTCTAACTGGCGTTCTGAGGTTGAGCCATCCTTATATGCGTGAGTGGGCACGCTGCTCACGGCACACCTGTAATGTATTTCTGGATTAGTTTGCTAACATTTTATTGGAGAGTCCTGAGTGAGAATGTGCTAGTTTTCCTCCATGGTTCTGTCCTTCTCTGTTTCGTTTCAGGGTTTGGGGAGTCTCGTTGCCTGACTTCAGAGGTGCTTCCCACCCCCTCTCCGGGACTGTACAGAGAGCCGTCTTAATGAGGTCGTGGGATAAGATATCTTATTTTTCTACTAAAAGTTCAAGTATTCTGGGTAATTATGACTCAGCGTATATTCAGGTCCACTGGAGGAATTTCTACAAATTTGTGGAAAATTGTCTATTTCGTGTAAATGTGAAACCGTTTGGTGGTTTGTCCATTGTATTCTGCGCTGTAAAAGCATGGTTGTGCCTGTGGTCACGCTCTCCTTGTCATCCTGACACTGTGTGTGCGAGCTCTGCTTCTCTCCCTGCATCCCCCTCAGAGGCTGTCTGTTCGGTCTTCTCAAAGAAGTAGTTTGGGTTGTGCTTAGTCTCTTTGATGCTATTCTATTCTGTAACCTATTCATCTTTTATTTTTATTGAAATGTCTCTGCTTCTATGAGCATATTTTGATTTTTTTTTTTCCGTGCTCAGTATCAAACTCAGGACAGGCAGCAGTGTTCTGCCTCTGAGTTACACCCTCTGCCTGCTCTCGCTAACTTAAGTTGGATTTATTTTCTTGTTTGTTGTTATTGTTGGGTTAAGGTAATAGCTCTCAGCTCGGGTTGGCCTGGAACTCGCCATCCTTGGCTTCTGGAGCTCTACGATACGGGTGTGTACCACCATGCCTGCCCTCAAGCTGAACGTCTCTGTTTTAGATTCTCAAATATTCTTCCTTTCTAGTGAATGTATTTACAGCTAACATTTTCCTCTAATTACTGTTTTAGTTATGCCTCACAAGTGTTTCAATGTAATGTTCATAAATATTTATAACTTTCACTTCGATTCTTTTCTTTGACCTGAATTATGCTGTATTTTTTTAATATCTTTCAATATATAGAAGTTTTTATTTGCAAAACATGAGAGATTTGTACGTTATGGGTAAGACCCTGGCAATTTGAAAGTGACCAGGTTCTACAGTTAGGGACTCTTTCCCCTGAGGCAGCTAAAGGATGGTTCCTGACACAGAAAGGCGATGGCGTGGCTCATGGCAACACAGATGGTGTGGGAAGAAAGGGGTCTACTCCAGAGACGCTCTAATGAGGACAGCGACCAGACACATCGGCATCTGCCTGGGACAGCCCCAGGCAGGACCACGAGGAACACTGGAGCAGAGTGGTAGCAAGCAGGCTCTTCTCCTTGCCCAGCACAGGCCGTGGTGGAAACCCTACAACAAGGGGAGGAGACAAAGCACGCTGACTTATTTCATATGAGCTTTATGCGGCACAGGAGCCGTAGGAAGTAAGAAAGTCAAAGAAGCAGGGGCGCCTTGTTGAACTGTCCTTTGAGACAGTTGTGCTAGAATGTGGCTGGAGAACGTAGGGTTGTGCTTATCTAACTTAATAGAAAGTCAGCAAAACCGGTTGGATCCAGTTCTTCCCGAGTCTCTCTGGCTTTCTCTCCCCTGGTACAGAGAGGACGCCTCTGGAATGAAGGTGAATGACCTGTGTCAGCAGTCAGAGATTGTTCTGAGGCTACTTTAGGGAAGTAAGGAAGGGGGTGGGAAGTGACCATCTGACTGCTGCTCCATATTAGGGTGACATATCTGGAGCCTAACCGAGCAGGGCTGCGGTATAAAGGAGAAGAGCCAGCGTGAGCCCTGGGGCTGCAGCTACCACGGCAAGCGCGTGATAGGAGCTACAGGAAGCCGTGGTCAGGGCATCCCCCCTGTCAGTGCAGCTGTGGCAGCTCAGCAAGGATCACAAGGAGGCATAGTCATGGATGTGAACCCTGCCAGACCTCGGCAGAGGGAAACACCATCTTGGCCAGTGACAGACTCACAGTGGAATCTCGAGCCTCTGAGCTCAAGTGTTTTTATTGATTCAGAACTCCTCAGGTGTTCTGCTGATAGTACCTGCAGATCATGACCAATTAAACATCCCCCATAGTAATCCAACATCTACAGGCAATACAAAATGCCAAGACGTACGCAACCCTTCGCCCAACAGTGCACAGGACAATTATCTAATACATAACTAAAAATGAACTTCTACAACATGTCAGTGTTGGACCCCACGGGCCCAAACCGGGACGCCACACCCCCACAGAGACTCACAACGGGATATCGATGCAAATAGCAGGAGGATTTTTATTCCAGTATACTGGGACTGCTCTAATATGCAGGATAGAAGCGGTACCCAAGGGCAGAAAGCAAGCCTTTTTATTTACAGTTGAAACGGTTGCTAGGGGGCTGTACAGTTGCTAGGCACAGACCAAGTTGGTACAAGTTGATTGGTACCCAAATTGCTTTCCCATTTTGATAGGTAGGGGCCAGTTAACCTCTAAACTGATTGGCGCTAGCATATAGCAAGGTTGCGGGCTCCTAAAAAGAATACATGCTCAAGGTTCCGGGCAACTGGGTGGAGGAAACTCTTTTGCCCAAGGCCATGGGCAGTCTATGGGGAAAGGGGGAGCTCTCCAGCCCAAGGCCATCTCGTCTGTCCAAGAAAAGGTTTTTTTCTTTAACTCTGGGAACTCTCCAGGGTCACGGTGCACCTGGCTTGGGCCTATACAATTTTGGTGCTCTTAGAAGCCTGACTAAAGTTTGGCTGTTTTGGTCTTTTTTTTCCTATACTAGGGACCTGAATCTTAGGCCTGGGGCGAGGGTCCCGACCCCCACATCAGCATGAACTACATTCTTTTGTGATTAAACAAAAATGATGTAGCCTCTCCCAGTCCTGGGACTCATGTAGCCTGCCTTCCCTCCCAGGGCCCAAACTACCCTTGTAGAAAATTATGGGTATGCTGACACTGTCACCTCTGCCCACCAGCCAGTTCCTCTCCCAACTTTCAGGACACCTTAGTGCACCTCCATACCACCCTCCCCAAGAGCCTTCCTTGCCAAGCCTTCTGAAAGTTTCTCTCGAATCCACATGCTAATCTTGGGGGACCCTGTCAGTCCCCTAGCATTTCTCCAGGTGCCCGGGGAAGACCAACTCAGGTCCTCATCAGGGAAATTCCAGCTCCTTTCTACACCCAAGTCCCCGCCCCCACCATCCAGGCTATACTCAGTTCCTGACTGTTATTATAAAGCTGAATAGTGATCTCGTGGTCAGAAGCAGCCGGGAAAAGCTGCTGAGCCCAGGAGCACCCCTGGGCATTCGCTTACAGCTTTTCAGAAACAAAGCCTGCTCCAAGGTGACTCTCCTTGGATGCTGCCAGAAACTGCTGATGACTAAGGATTGCATGTCTCAAGGGAAAAAGACAACTCACTGCAGTTGTTCACCGAGCGTCTGCTGCAGGGCAGGGATGATGGCTGTGTGGCGGGGAGTGACAGCTGAGCCCTTGGAGACCACGGGGAGGGGAACACCATCTTGGCACCCCTGCTGCCTGCTCCCAGAGACCCAGATGCACAATTGTGAAAGGACCGGCTGGGCTTCTGCCCTCCCGGGGTCTCAGGGTGAGGGGTGACCTCAAGGAACCAAGTCTCCAGATCGATGTAAAAAACGAGGCTTTTATTATCCAATGCATTGGGGTCATCTCTCACATACCCTGGAAGTTAGAATAGGAGAAAATGACCCCCAGGTTCTTCCAGCTAGACTTTTTAAAAAGGAACAGGGAATCTCTCTGACTGGTCAGAACCCAGGCACTGGATTGGCTTGTTGGCAACAAGGAGTTCTGGGAAAACAGAAAGGTTTATGGGATAGTGAGTACTTATAACGAGTACTTATATTAAATGCAGATTTGTGCCTTTACCACTAGGGGCGCTGGACTTTTCATCCCCCCCCCCCCCCCCCCTTTCACTTGTGACTGTTCCAATCATGGAACAGCTGTTTCTAGCTCCTGATCACGAGCATTGGTTAATTTATAGTCAACTCCTGTAGGATTTTTAAGAAACTGGTACTGTTGTCTGAGAACCATAATCTGTATTGCACTGAATCTCTTTCTAACAAAAGTCATTAATTTTATTTTAGGGTCTCCTTTTTGTTTTAAAACAGGTGTTTTATCATATTGTCAGCTTAATGAATCTGAATCTATCTGGCCTCAACAAGGCCAGATAATGTTCTGGTGTGCCAACAGCCACTATGCACGCCATGTCCCCAGTCCTAGAGAGTTTTCTTTTGACTAAAAGTTCCAGCCTGAGGAAATGGGACATTGTAATCTCTTAGACTGCTTCCTGCTGAGACTGGGCATCGTTCTTAGGGGCCCCCAAAAGGCCGATATTAGTCAAAAGCTGAGGGGGGTGTTAGGCAGCAGGGTACATCTGGTTCGCTGATCCAGGGGTGGTCACCTTGGCTGGACTGGCCATCAGCTTTCAGCAAGTCCAGGACTCACAGGAGTTGAAGCAGTTTGAT
Organism: Cricetomys ansorgei; assembly: GCA_026225945.1. Taxonomy (NCBI): domain Eukaryota; kingdom Metazoa; phylum Chordata; class Mammalia; order Rodentia; family Nesomyidae; genus Cricetomys; species Cricetomys ansorgei. The sequence continues at coordinate 129,791 of JAMJFZ010004042.1, forward strand.
TCCTGGATGGCATCTGTTAGCCAAGTGGTGGGTGACCTGTTGAGACAGATAAAATCTAGAGGCAAAAGTTAAAGTTCACAGAAGCTTGCATTTGGAACTTTTATCTTTGTAACAAGTGTTTGTTAAACAGCCAATGAGAATCACCTCAGACTCGAGCCTATTTAGGCACTTAAAAACTTATGTTTTTAGGGACTTTAAAGTGGGCCATGATTTACACAACACAGAACCTGTATTTTAGTCTATTAATATCTGTGTACAGAGTACAGTATCATGAAAAGTCCTCAAGTAACCAAAACCAGGTTAATAAAAATAAGATATAAAAACATGCTGTACACCACTAACACAAAATCTGTCATTTTAAATGTAGAGAATGGTTTTTGGCTCCTTTTAGCAACGAAGTATGATTTTCTATATCCAGAAGAGAAAGAGGGAGCTAAGCAAGCCTCTAGACCTGGAACAATCCGGATAAAAACAAATATACCAGCTCATCAGAACATGTATCCAGGATTTTAATGTTATAACTCTGAATCTTTAAAGTTTACATCGCTCTCTTATACCTTTTAATTTTTATCTGAAAACACCTTCTCACCTAAAATCACTTTCTCAGACTTTCACAATTTACCTTGACTTTCATCTCTGCAGATTTTTAAACCTTCACATCTTAACATTTTCTCAGACACTCAAAACTTAAACCACTTTCTTAGACCTCTATATTTTAAATCTCATAACATTCTTTCAATGCTAATATTTTTCCCTAGACCATAAACCTTCCTTTTTAATCTGACTACCCACCAGAGACATGAGTTGTTATTACCAAGAGCTGTCCCTTTTAGTCAAGTTTTTTTTTTTTTTTTTCAATGAAGGGATAGTAAAAGTTACATCAAAAGTCTATTTATCTTTTAGCCGGGAGCCTATTTATCTTATTCAGAAAGGGACTCTAGTAGCTTCAGAGGGAGGAATTGGTTGTCTATTGCTGTTAAACTAACAGAATTACAGTTAGCCATCAACGCCACCAGAGATCTGGGAATACTAAATTATAGCAAAAAGTATAACTCAATTAAAATATCGGAGACTTATCCATACCTAGACAGATGACTCTGGACTCTCCGTGTTCTCTGTGACCTTATGAGGAACAGAGGTCTCAAGGCAATGACAGTCTTCCGTTGCCAGGCCAGTCTTCAGTTGCCAGACCAGTAGGTACCTTTCTGTGGATAAGACTCAGAGAGATCGGCCTCCGCTCTGTCCATCCAAAGCAGAGTGATCTACTCTCTAGTGTCTTATTTGTCCACTGTTTAGGCAGATCGATGGCAGGTGAGGATTTGGGCAGTTTTGCCCAGTGGTGCATTACCACAATCCAGATGAGGTTGCTCTGCCCCCGTCTGTCTTCTCTGGAGGTGTTGGGGTCACTGTTAGGATCTGGGGTCTCTACTTGTGACTCCAATTAGACACCATCATCAGCAGATCTCTGAGGGGTGAAGGCCATCTATGTTAAGTGTCTCTTATGTTGTCTCTAAGTATCTCTATGTTAACAAAACTTTGCCTATAATTTTTAAGGTTAGTCTCAGGCCCAACAAAGAAAACATATAGTTTTCTTATATCCAATGTATTTAGGCTACTGTCTGAAGATACAGTCAGATAAGCAACAGGTATGAAGAGATATTAGATCTACTGCCAAGAGTAACAATCAACCTCTATCTTACAATTTTTCGTCTCCTCTGTGTGTATTTGAGATAGCATTTTACCACATATTTTAGGCAATCTTTTTGTCTTGGCCTTCTGCGCAGGAATACAAGCCTATACCACCATGCTTGCCTCAGAAATAAACTTTTTTGGTGAAAAAGTGCTTTGTTTAACCTAGGCTACCTAGACTGCTGGCGTCAGACTCAATGTGAGACCGCACACACTGTGAAGGACCTTTTAAGAGAGCACTGAAGAGCCTTGCTGGCCAGAGGGTGACAGTCAGGCATCTGCACAGAAAATATAGAACCAGAGATGGAAGTTATCTCAGTGCTGTCAACAATAAAGCAGCGACTCATTCCTAACTCTTGGTCATCAAGGAAACTGGTGCTGTTTAACAGAATTTTTTGGAGAAACTTCTGGAATCAGAACCAGCTTTTAACCTGTTTTAACTGAAGGCTAATCCCATTTAACAATGATATCATTTTTACAGAGAGACTGGGAAGTTTTCTTTTCTTTTTTTTTTTTTTTTACCCTTTTATAGTATACCATTACAGATTATAATTCTTTATACCATTACAGATTATTATACCTTTTAAAATTTTAATTATTAAAATAGCTAAGGCTTAACAAAGTCAGCAGACAAGCCAATAAACACACATCTTTGTATTGAAGAGAACTTACATGAGCAGAGACATATTTTAAGTCAATGGTTCTTAATTTTTCTAATGTTATGACACTTTTAACACAGTTCTCATTTTGCAGTGACTTCAATCATAAATTTAAATACCTTAAAAAGCTGTTTCTAAAAATATCCAGGTTTTAAATTTTATCTTTTTGTAAAATCCCAAATTTGAAAAGCAGTTTAAAACCTCTCAACTGCCTGCTTGCAGTGTCGATAATAAATAAAGTTCCTTATTGCAACGTACATTCTGCCTTGGCGGCAGTCTGCCTTTCAGACCTGCCTAAAACTGCGGTAGTGTAGCGGCAGTTCAGCTATCACATGGCCTCTCAACCTCTAAAGACTGCCAGGTTGTTTATTCAAACTTCACCTGTCTTGATTTATTTTGTTTTAATCCCTTAAATCTCACACTGAAAAAATTTGGCTGTCAGCACAAGGTACGTTTCCATATATGAACGCACAGAGGTATAGCTTTAATATCTTATTAAACACTGTTCTTAAAAATCCTATCCAATTTTTTTTGCATAGAAAAATACCATGCAAAATCCAATTTAATTTAAAATATCTGAGATCTGTTGTCTCCCTGAATGGCAACATGTGGCCATCTCCATGGTGGTGAAATCACATGGCATTCGTCCTCTTTGACCCTAGTAAAACTGTCTTCACCCTCATGGCCATTCTGCCAGCCACGTGGCCACCTTCTTCCCCAAGTAGGGAGAAAGCCAAGATGGTCACAAACCACATATCAGCAAGTCACATATAGTCCACATCCCAAATGGATGTCACATCCAAAATGCAGTCACACATACGTTACTCAGCTTTAATTTAATGCTCTCCTTTTAAATTTACACTAGAAAACACACTGCCATCCACACACACACACACCACACACACACACACACACACATAGAAAAACCTTTTAGAGACAGAAAATCAAGGCTGGAAGAACAGAGAAACCTCAGAACTTCTCTGGAGATGACCTGCTGGTTTTTTACAGTTTGTCTGCTTAGGCAGAAATCTGAAACAGTTCAGCCCTGTGCCCTTCAAAAGGTCTACCTCTGTAGCCATGTGTGCAAATGACCACAGAGATGACCAGGACAGTGCAGAAGCCATTCTGGAATTTTGGCCCGCAGCAGAAACTGCTCCAAGTCTCTCCTCTGAGTTTGCAGCAAGAACCATTTCCAACTAAACCTGCCCTGGATCTTGGCCATCCAGCATTCAGAACAGTGATATTCAAATGAATGCAGAACATACGTACAGTTTCACACATTTAAGCACCATTCACACACAAATAAGAACAGACAGGACAACAAAATCAAGACATTGACATTTGATGATCATCAAGACAAAAATTAATCAGGCCCAAGAAAAAAGAAATGAGTTTTAAAGAAAGGGTGCACCCAGGAAAAAAACAGAGCTCTCTACGCAGATCTGAAGCTTCAGGGCAGCATGCATGCCAGTGTCCTATGAAAGGAAAGCATTCTCCATCCTAGGGGCAGTGTTAATGAAATCTCCCCTCCCCTGCAGCTGGCCCTGATCCCGGCTGGCCCGCTGAGGTGTGTGGGCAGGGGAGCAACGCTGGGCCATGTTAGACCTCACCCGTTACACAGGACAACAGACGAACACATAACAGAGACTGTGGCTATATAGACAATTTTGTTTTTAGAAGCCTAGGCAGAAACCAGGAGTGAGACTTGATGTTATGCTATTAGTGGCTACTTGTTTTAAGAGATGGCGCCTGCCACGTGGCCCCTGTAAAGATGGTGGCTGCCTTCTTTTCCAAGGATCAAAGGAATAGGGCGGCCCCCCGGCTGGGCAGCTGTAAGCCTCGTGTCTGTGTTAGTTCTCAACGCTGTGAGCAGATGCCTGACAAGAGGTGAATAATGGAGGGAGGACTTCTTCTGGCTTGTAGTTCAAAGTTCATTCCATCAGAGCAAGGAAGATGTGGCAGTGTCGGAGGCACAGCAGGAAGGCAGGGTGGCAGGAGCAGGGGCAGCCAGCCACGGGGCATCCGCAGTCAAGAGGCAGAGAGAGAGGAACGCTGGTGCTCAACGCGCCTCTCCTACTGATTCAGCCCGGACGCCAGCCCAGGGAATACCACCAGCCAGAGCTGAAGTGGGCCTTCCCTTCTCAATTAACCTAACTTAGATAGCGCTTATGCTCACGGGCAAGGCCACAGGCTTCTCCTGGGTGATCCTCGGCCCCACCCAGATGACAATCAATATTCACTGTCACAGTGGCCAACACTCACCATAGCTATATGAGGGATAAGGGACAAAAGCACACTCAGAGAGACGTTCTCTCACCTGGGGTAAGGACAGTGGGCTCTGGTGTGTCTGGAGACAGCGCCTGAGGCAGGGTGTACAGACAAGGGTGGGGAGCCTGCTCCAGGAAAGATAGCTGCTTTTTGGTCCAGGACTGGTTATTTTCTTAGCTGTCCAATCTCTGCTGTGCCCTGTATCCCAGCCCATTTTTCATAAAGCTGTGCTGTGCAAGCCAGGTGAGGATGGCCCCGCTGATGTGGCCAGTCCCCAGGACCAGGGCGGTAGTAACAGTATGGCAGATGGAACCCCATGAAGGTACTGAACCCTCTCTTACCTCCCACAATCTTGCCCAAGAGGAAAAAAAATCTCCATCTCCTCCCCCACACCCAGAGGTAATAAGGTCAGTGGAATGCCTGGGCCAGAAGGTCCTCCTCAGAGGTGGACATGGATGGACACAACTCCCCAGTGCGGAGGGCATCTTTTCAAAATGAAGCTTCCAAGTAGTCTGGAGTTGGACCCACAGCTTCATATAGCAAGCTCCCAGGAGACAGTGATGCTCTGGTCCAGAGAGCACACACCCGTGGGTGCAAACACACACATGAATGCGCGTGCACACACACACACACACACACACACACACACACACACACCACTGCGCGCCTCCTAAGATTTACCTGTCATCCGTTCGGCCCCGATTTTCTTCCCCTGCTCTGACAGACAGGATTGTGAAGGGTGACAGACAGGATTGTGACCCAGTCATCAATAATGTCCTCCCCAGGCATAGCTCAGGCTGAGCCAGGCCTGCAACCCGTCTGAAGCTCATGGGGAGGAACTGAACTGGGCCACCAGAGGCTGGGCCACAGCTGCTGCTTCTGCCATGGGAGCTGCGGCAGCAGAGTAAGAGGAGGCTGGGCCCTGCTGTCACCTCCAGTTTGGCGATGTGAATGGAGCACACAACCCTGCCTACTCCACTCCCCATCCCTCGCCACAGATCGAGTGACTTCCCACTCGTGAGCCTCCTTGCTAATGACAGTATCTAGAGTACTTCTCAGCCACGGGTGGGTCCCGGCCCTACACGCTGCGGCCTGATGGCGGAGGCCCACCTGACAGCAAGGCGCTGTTAGCACCTGCACTGGAGCAGATGCGGCCTGTGACGGGCTCCACCTGAGGACAAGGCTGTGGGTGAGGATGTGCGTTTGCATTGGTCACATATGACTTGTCCTCACCACGGCTCTGTGAGCTCAGAGAGCAGGCTCTGTTAGGACGACAGTCATGAGGTGTGACTGGCCCGAGTTTTCTGTTGCAGATGACCACCCTGGAGTCCCATCTCCCGAGTCTAATCTTCTTGGTGCCCAGCTCTTGGGTGCCGGTGGAGATCGCCTCAAAGCTTCTGAGCAGGTGCATTCCCACTGTGGGCTGAGAATGATCGGAAGAAGCCGGGATCCGTTACCCAGGGCCAAATGGCAGCCACTGTCTGGGCAGGGAGGCCTGTGCTAACGCTGCTGCAGTTTGTGATCTGCTGTAAAGGGCCAGCGGAAGGAGGCCCCCGGAAAATCACCTGGACTCGAGATCGATTAGCCAACGCGTTGGGGTCAACTCACAGATTCCTCAAGCGAGGAAAGGAGAGCAACCTTGAGAAGCTTCCAGCGAGGGTTTTGAATGGGAGTAGGAGAGCTCTCTGATTGGTCAGAACCCAGGCACTGGACTGGCTCGTCAAGTGTTACATGGCAACAAGGATGTTTAGGAAAGCGAGTACTCGCCATTAAACAGAGAGGTTTATGGGATAGTGAGTTCTTGACATTAAACGGAGGAGAGGTTAGCGCCTTACCACTAGGGGCGCCGGGCTTTTCACTGCTTCCTATATAGTCTTTGGCCACCATTCCACCTTGAACATAAGTCCATGTCACCTTGAATGCAACTCCCCCAGAAGCGATGGAGGCCAAGATACAGGCTGAGATGGGCGCCACTACCCTCCTCCTGGCTATGTCCCTCAAGGACCGCTCCACATACCAACTGTTGTAGAGAACGTTTATTTGAATCAGCTCCAACAGATGTCAGGGACCACCAGAAACATCCGCCCTGGACATCCATTATGTGCACTCCTGTGTAGCCACGTGTGTGTGTGGGGGGGGGAGGTGTTTCCTGCTCCTACCACCCCCAATATGCAAGGACCCAAGGCTTCCAGGATCCATTATTGATCCAAGGAGCCAGCCCACAACCCAACCCAATGCACTCCTAACCCACGTGTACTCTCCGTGCACACTTCCCACCCAGCCCCGCCCTCCAGCATCTGTTTCATCAGCCAGTTGACAAGTGTTTTCCTGAGAGTTAGGAGCCCAGCCCTGTGCTAGACCCACCTGGGATTGAAGAAGAAATGACAGCCCTTGCCCTCAGAGAGCTCACAGTCTAGCTGGGGCCTCGAGGTGCACATGAGCACACACAGCACGTACAACTTCAAACATTATGATATACGATCAGAAAAATAAGAATGAGGACTAACGTGATCCACACAAAGCAAAAACAAATGACATAGTGCAAAGCCATCCACTCCGTGCCTCTGAGGAGCACCTTGAGGGCCCGGCTGCTCTCCTGCTTCTTCAGCTCCCGCTTCTGCTTCTCCACCTCCTGCCTCACCTTGCTCAGGTAGCACCTGTAGGCGTCCTGGTGCTCAGCGGAGCCTTCTCTAAGGAACACCTCAGCATGAAGGAAGAGGTCATTGCTGTAGAAGGAGCCCTCACACTCCTGGTCCAGTCTCCGCACCAGGGCCATGAGCTCCCGCAACTGCCCCTGCTGTTCCTCTCCAGAAGCCCTGTTATTGAAGGCACAGCACCTCCGCCCACACTCCTGGACCAGGCTGCGCAGGCTGTGGTTGTCAGTGTGGGTCACAAACTCATCCAAGGTCTCGTCTGCCAGGTCTTCCTTGTGGGTGAAGAGGACGATCATGTGCCTCATGACTCCGGCCCCGAAGACCTCCTTCGCCCTCCTCACGGCCATAGCGTCCTCGGCTGTGAAGCGTCCCAGCTGGGTCACCATCAGCAGCACGTGGGGCCCCGGGGCACACAGCAGGTAGCAGTCTCCAATGTCCTTGTCCATGTCTTGGCTCTGGGCCTTTGACTCAAAGAGGGGGGGCGTGTCCACCACGAGGAAGCTCCTTCCCTCCCATGTGCCCCTCTCTGCCTGGCTGGTCCTGGTCACCGACTGGCCTCTGAGCCTGGACTCGAAAGCAGGTTGGAGGAGGATGCTATTCCCTGTGGCGCTTTTCCCACAGCCAGATTTGCCCACCAGGAGGATCCTCAGTGGAGGTGACTCTGGGGTACATCCATCTTTCTTTCTGCCTGCGGGGGTGCAGGGAAACTCAGGTGTAAGAAATGATTCATGGAGGGGAGGACCAAAAACTGACGGGAACTATCGAGAAACTATTCGGATTGGCTTTACCCACCTCTCACCCTCCGTGCACTGGGGTTGTGAGGTAAAGTGCTCTTAATGATCAGAGTCCAAGGTATATTTCCCCTAGGGATTGGTGATTTTTACCTTTCTTCCGGGATCTTCCTTCTACCCAAGTTTCAGATGATAGGCCAATGCAGAATGCTCAGGGCATCCTAGGGCCGGTCTTTCTGGTAGTCTGCCCTGCATCTTTATCTCCTCCCATCCTCCCTGATCTCCATTACAGGATGGCAGGGTTTTATTATGGGAACTTGCTCTTGCTTTGGAGAATGTGACAGTCAATGGCCTAATATGTTCCATTATCTGGGGTACACTTTCCTTGCCTTAGGTGCTGGAGGGGAAGTTTGTCCCTTTCTAGGCACAGGGCAGTGGTCCTTGGCTGTTGAAAAAAGTCGTGTCGTCCCCCCCCCCGCCGCGCAGTCTTCTTACCTGTGGGGAAGGTACCTTTTACATCCTTCTGAAGTGTTTCCATTTTTTTTTCTAGAAAAGAAAGTATAGAAAGAGTGCTCGTGCTGGACTTGAACATAATATGGAGCAACAAACAAAGCATCTAACAGAAAGGGACATCAAAGCAAAGAAAGAAAGAAAGAACGTCTGGAGTCAGACACACATACTTACAGGTGGTTCTAAATGACCCAGAGGAGAAAGGCCTAAGAGATGGGTACGTGTAATGTAATCACATGGACAGACTCACAGCACCACAACTTGTCTTCAGTCCACAGGCAGAGTGAAAGTGGGGTGTGTACCCACAACAACAGTTAACTAAGCTGGGTAGTCATTTCCTACTGAGCACATGGCTGTCAGGATTCTCTGAGCTCCTAGTACTAGACACTACCTCTCCCCTACCCCCATTCTGCCCCATGCACCTCCAAGAGACAAATAAAATTCTTCCTTCGTTTCGTGGCAATGGTCACTCCTGCTGTGCTGGAGCTGAGCTGAGGCCAGACCCCAGGACTTTCTCTGCCCAAACTGGGAAAGTCCCAGGCAAACCAGGCTCAGCTGTTCACCCAGGAGTAGGAGCCTGTTGTGGGGCCAGGTTGGGGAGTAGTGGCATACACCCAGGAAGCAGAGGGAAAGGCTAAATCCTGAGGCTCTATAGTCAGTGTGCCGTGCTGCTGGACCATAGCTTTCCTGTTTCCAGCTCAATCCTGGATTGGAGACACCCGGAGAGTATCTCTCTCCCAGGGCCCTTCCCTCTGCCTGTTCCTCAAGAGCCTTTCTTTTGATCCATGTCCTTTCCCACTCTGCCTACCTCCTATACCAGGTAGGGCATCCACTGGGGAAGGACTTCTTAGCTTTCTTACTGGGAATGACCTTCCAAAGGTAATGCAGGCCTCTGCGTGGTCCAAGTTTCTGAGCATTTTCTAGTGCCAGGTTCCAGGAGTAAAGGGCCTTGTATTAGTCAGGGTTCTTTAGAGGAACAGAATATATATATATATACATATATATATATATAATTTAGGATAGAAATATATATTATAAATATCTTATAAATGTTTCTAGCCAATATATGGAATGTGATATATATATATATATATCTCAGATAGAAAGGGCATTTATTAGAATAGCTTACAGGCTGTGGTCCAGCTAGTCCAATGGCTGTCTACCAATGAAAGGACTAACAATCTAGAAGTTGTTCAGTCCATGAGCTGAATGTCTCAGCTGGTCTTCAGCATACACTGACATGCAGAAAAAGTAGGGTCTGATGCCAATGAAGGAATGGACTTGCCAGCAAGGTGAGGGCAAGCAAGCAAGGAGAGCTTCCTTCTTCCATGTCCTTTATATGGGCTGCCGGCAGAAGGTGTGGCTCTTCCTACCTCAAAGATCCAGATTACAAATGAGTCTTTTCACTTCAAATGATTTAATTAAGAACAAGTCCCCACAGATAGGTCCAGAAATTTGAGTTTTAGTTAATTCCAGATGTGGTCAAGTTGACAACCAGGAATAGCCATCACAGGCCTCAAAATAAATGTCTAATTATATAATCTCAGGATCTTTGGTGGGTCAATTAAAAACACTCTTTGGAACAAACGGATTCTCTAGATGCTTTCTAGCCCCTCCACATATGAAACTGGACAGAGGTCAACTTGGCAAGAAACATAAATTAATAAACAAACTTTGGGCCCTTTAATTTCAATACTGGATGCCAGAACCCAACATTTATCCCAGTAACTTCTCTCATTCATGCTGAGGGCATTTTCAGCTCCAGGAGACAAGTTATGGTGACTCTGAAGTCACCCACATACCTCTTTCTTGGGTCTTTCTCCTTTGAGTCAGCAACCCCCTGTCTCTTGGCCTTTCTGCAGCCAGTCCCACAGGAACTAATCTAATCTGGTTTGCAAAGAAGGCCAGAGCACGCACAGTTCTGATCAGAATTGCTAATTGTGTGTCTCGGGCTCGTCTTCATGCACAGACTTGTTCCTGAGCGCTGCATGTCTGTCCTCTGCCCTCCCAGGAGTTCTCAGACATGGTTAGTAGGTATCTCCTTTACCCGGCCACTCAACCAGCAATTTCTTCACATACTACTGCAGCTTCCTGCACAGCTTCCTGGGCACCGTGCCCTCAACTCAGGCTGATGGGACAGAGTCTCCCTCCATGCTGTCTGTTGCCTCTAGGTGCTGACCAATGGTCTCTCAGGCAGGATGATGCTTTTGGCTAAACAACCAGTTTCAAGGCATTCCCCAAAGTGAGAGTCTAAAAGACAGCTGTCTTCAAATCCAGCCTTAGCAGCAAGAGGAATGAAGGAAGGGTGGGAACACCGAGGTTTTCTAATTTCTCAAGCCTGTTTGTGAAGACATTTCCTTCTCTAGTGCTTTCTCTAGTCTGAACCCACATGCCTCCTGCCAAACACCTGCCACCTTTTCTGTTTTCCAGTTGCTCCCCTTTTCCATTCTGTCTCCTTCAGTGAAGCAGGCTGCTACCCTGCTTCTTTACCCTCTAGCTCAGAAAAGGAAAAAGAAAGATAGGAAGGAAGAAAGAAATATTCACCGCCCTTGTTGGTGGCCTGAACCTGGAAGAGCAGGGGTCGATAGTGAGCCGGACTAACGACCCAACCCAATATCTCCAAACTTAATTCCCTCCCTGGCTCTCTGGGTCTCAACCAATATACACTCTGAGCAAAGTTCCCAGAAGTCTAAGCTGCACGAAATCATACGGACAAGCTGCACATGGCAAAATTATGTTTTTCACAGCTGCCACGTAAACAAATCACAGCCACCGGTAACGAATAGTCCAAATCAAACTCACTCTCAATCCTCTACCCCTGGAATGGGCACAAAAACATATTCCAAAAACCATTCTGTGTTTTAGAGAATCACAAAAGGCCTTCAAAATGTCTCACTACACTTGAGAGTATCTTATTCTGGGCCATCACCCTCCTAGGACCGCGGTGTGCCCTCTCCCAGCCCACCAGGAGCCAGTCATCAACCCGCCCCGCCCGCCTCACACCCCATAGATCTTTGAACTGGTTTCCAGTAGTCAGTGGAAGGATCGATGGGTGTGCATCAGGTGTTTCCTACCCTTGGTTGGACCTTGGAGCTAGCAAAAGTAGAAGAGCTTCCCAGTGCACCTCCCTGGCAGTGCTCCCGCTGTGCAGGACTTGAAGAGACCAGAGAAGAGGGCAGGTGCTGGCCTCACTTGGAGACACCGAAAAGGTCACAAGTTTGTGTGTTGGCCTTGGGCAGATTATCTTGGTCTCATTTGACAAAGGTAATTATGGCATTCTTTTCCACATCTTTAAGACAAATGGTCCCTGTCCAGAAAACCACCGTGGCATGCTGTTATGAGGACAAGCCACTGTGCAGGGGTGAGGTCATTTCAGGGAATAAAGTCTTTGCTGCTGTAACTTCATTCCGGTTGCTCTGACTGATTGTTTTAAAGACTATATTACTTTATCCAAAGACAAAAAATAGCAAATGCTTTATCCACCCGAGTGGTGTCCTGACATCTTTCTCCACCTTTATAAAGTGAAAGCCATTTCCCTCCTTGGAGCACGTGTGAATATTCACCAAGAAAAAGAAGCAATGGGAAGACATGAGATTCAAACTCCAGGGGATGGGGAGATGGGTCAGTCCAGCCCTTGGTGCTCGAGCCCTGGATTCAGTGAGACTTGTTTCAATTGCTGGAGAGACTGGGGAGATGGCTCACTCCCACACACGAGGAGTGGACTTGGCACTCCTGGCACCCATGTGAAAGATGACTGTGTTCATCTGTAACTCCAGCACCGGAGACAGGTAGGTCCCTGGAGATCATCTAGATCCCTCTTGCCAATCCAGCCAGCTGGTGAGTGCAGCCAACCCTAAGTGAGACCCAGTGTCAACAAATCAGGTGGAGCCAGGCAGTGGTGACACACACCTTTAATCCCAGCACTTGGGAGGCAGAGGCAGGCGGATCTCTGTGAGTTCGAGACCAGCCTGGGCTACAGAGTGAGTTCCAAGACAGCCAGAGTTACAACGGAGAAACCTTGTCTCGTAAAACAAACAACAACAAAAATCAAGTGGAAGGTGACAGAGGAAGATAGCAGATATCCTCAGAGCTCCTGCAACGAGGAACCCAAGGCTGTGGAGCATAAGCTCCAGGGCAGTTCCTACCTATTGATGGGGTCCTGACTCTGAGCAGATGAAGCAAATGCCAAGCATCAAGGGGTTCCTCCCGCACAGTGGGTAGTGTGTGAATTTCAAATCACTCACAAGGCCAATGTTCCATCTTCCCTGCCTCGACACCAATTTTCCAGGCCACAGGCAGTACTGATGCCCCATTCCAGAGAGAGGCCTCCCTCCAGCTCCTCGCTGGCCTCCAGACCCTTGACACAGCCTGGCAGAGCTGCTGTGGGGAAATTACTTTAGAAAGTGCATCTACTTCTGTCCCTCCTTGGGAAGTCCTGGCAGGAAACAGAATCTCTAAGAGTCCAGCTCTCCAGAGTCCTGAGTGGCGTATTAGGGTATCAGTTTGAGGGAGAATGATGTTCCCCAGACAGACTGGAAGCCCTCAGGGGAACCCTCGGGGAACAAGACTATGTCCTCCACGGCTCTTCCTAAAGTTCATAAAAAAAGTTACTGGAAGATTTAAGGGCAAGCAGGAGAGAGAGAGAACACACACACACACACACACACACACACACACGCACACAAGCTCTTACCTGGTGTGTGCTGGAGGATCTTTCAGTTCCAGGCCTGCCCCGTGCACTGTGCAGCCACCACCCTAGGCAGCCTCTCACATTGGTCTCTTCATAAAAATACAAGAGCTAAGGAAGGTTAAAAAAAACCAAAAACCAAAAACCTCTGTGTCAGAAGGGGAAAGCTGGTGCCCCCGGGGGGACAGGAAAGAGTGACGTGCCTGTGTTTCTTTGCAAAGCCCTGCTCAGAGGGTGACTGAAGAAGGCAACCAGCTCTGTTTCCTGTCCTCCACCCCTGCTCTCCACACACTGCTTTTGTGCAAAACACACTCTCTACAGGACTAAGAATAGAGAAGCCCAGGAGCATGGTACCCCAAGCCTCCGGCTTCTCTCCTCGGGCCAGGCAGACAGCGTATGTTCCCCAGCCCCATGACTCACCCCTGCCCTATAGAAGTAGATGGAATTCTAGCAGAAGCTGAGCCTAAAGCAACTCTCCAGGGCCCTCTGGGCAAGGTAACACATACCATGCTTGAGCCAAGCTGTGGCACCCTGGCCTTTTGGGGGGATGGGGGAGAACAAGGCTTAGAAGGTTTTCTCACCTGGGATGACCTTGTCTCCACAGAACTCGTGGAACTTGCTACCCAAGCAATGGTATGATTCAAAGCAACAAGCATTTTGTGGAAACCCAGGTCCCCTCTGTCTCTGCATGCTGCCCTGCTGGGAGTCTCAGGACTGGGAGGGATGAGCCACATCTTGTCTCTGGGGAGCCGTTCACTCACTGGCATGTTTGCATTCAGATAAGTTTTTTTCGTTTTTTTTTTTTTTTTTTAATTTTCTGTGTATGAGTGTTTTGCCTACATGCACGTAAGTGCCTATTGCACATGCCTAGTGCTTGCAGAAGCCAGAAGAGGCTGCTGGATCCCCTGGAACTGGAGCTATGGACAGTTGCAAGGCTCTCTTAGCTACTGAGTCACCCCACCATCCCCATCCCATCCCCAACCCATCACCAAGTTCAGATAATGTTTTTAGAAGGCAGGCTAAGCAGGAAGGTGGGCTGTGAATGTCTCCCGGACCCCAGCTGAGTGCGACAAGCAGGGAAGTTCCAGCGAAATAACACACACAAGTAACACTTTTCAGAGAAAGCCAGGCCTGACTTCCACAAACCTTCCACATTACAACTTTCATTTTTGAGATAACAGTGGTTATTATATTGAATGAGGTGGATGGAGGCTTTGAGCCAATAGAAGATACTTTCCTTTCAGCTGCAGAAAATGCGCTGATCTCTTACTTTGGCCAATTAGTAAAGATCTAAAGATCAGCTCTAAAACAGAAATAAAATGTGTGGATGTATCAGGGGCACGCCCCCACCTGAGGCCAACTTACAAAGCTGTCTTGGCATGCCTTTTATACATCCTCATGTTTCTGAGCCACAGGGAGAAGCCTACGGACCGTTAGCCGCACCTGTCTGTACGGCGTAAGGGTACGGCCTTCAGTCCGGGCCTTCGCTGCTCTCTGGGTACACAGGAGACGGCATTTGTTTGGGTCAGGTGAATGGCCGCCTCTCTTAAGGACTTGCATGTCCATATCCCTAGCTGGGTTTTTTGTTGTTGTTGTTGTTTTGTTTTTCCATTCAGCAACACTTATTGTCTTGTTGGTTCCTGAAAGCCCCGCGTTTTAGTGATGTAAACACTATCTGCCTCAGGTCCTGCCCGTCAGGCCTCCGCAGCTCCCTTTCTTCCTCAGTCAGAGCTCAGAGACTGCTCGGAACTCTTTTGGCCAGTGTTCATTGCAGAACCCTGGTCTTGGCCTTCAAAGCGAAGGCGCTGGGAGCGAAGGCTGTGGAAGAGCCATCAGCGGCGAGGAAATTGCGTTCCTGCATCCACAGAGGAAAACAGCCAGCGTAGCTTCCACAACAGCCCGGAGCTCAAAACTGTAGCCCTACGCCGTGGAAACAACCCTTCCCCTAAGGCTGTTGTGACTGTTTATTTGACAATGTATCCTTACAGGGTACATTTCTTAGACAAATCCTAAGAGAACTGATGATCTGTCCCCTCCTAGCACACACATGCCTGCGATAAAGCAACATAGGACCTGAGAGATGGTGTCATGCGTGCTTGCTGCTCTTCCAGAAGGCCAGAGTACAGCCCCAGGATATCTGACACCTCCTTTGAGCCTCCTGTACTGGCACACATGTCACACACACACACACACCCCGTGGGGGGAGGTTTTAAAAAATTAGCAATATAGTGAAGGAATTAAAGAATTCAAATTTTCATTTAAGTTCAAATATATTACTTAGCAACAGTTGTTGACGTCTTGGAAACACTGCCCCCTGCTGGTTACCTTTTGAGTTTGCTATGATGCTTTTTGCTCAGTCTGAAATGTTGAACGTTTTGGGATGTGTGTGTGTGTGTGTGTGTGTGTGTGTGTGTGTGAGCACGCGTGCGCGCGCACTCTCTCCTAAGTGAACTAACTCATGGAGGCCAGAAGAAGACTGACTGAAGGTGTCTTCTATCACTTTTCCACCCTATCACCTTGAGACAGTGTCTCTCACTGAATTGTTCTCTACTAGAGCGGCTGCCAGGAGCTCCAGGATCTGCCAGTCTCTGCTGCCCAATGCAGGGATTACAAACACACAAAATCACGCCCAGACTTTTGTTTGGGTGCCGGGATTTAAACTCAGGTTCTCGTGCATGCACAGTAAGTGCCCACTGATGACTAATCCACATCTCCTCGGGCCTAACAAATGGTTTCTTTATGGCTCGTTACTCTAGAGGTCCCTCCTTCCTAACCCCCTTGTTTAAAAACATGTTGCCATGGCTACACAAGAATCCAAACATGAATGATTAGCAGTTTTGGTCACAATGTCCAAATGCAGAGGAAACTTAGATACCTTTGTCTGATTTGTGGGTTCCTGTTTCCATACACTTGTCTGGATCCATAGAATGAAAAATGCCGGGACTGACCTGTAGAGGAACACTTGGGAGAAGTTTTTGTTATTTTGGTTTCTGAAAAAACACAAAATGGTGTTTGGATTAGGTTTGTGTTTCCACCCCAGCTGTGGTATAGTTGTTTACGAGTTGGGTTTGGAATGCTTGATGCAGGTGGCTATGATTTGGTTAGGTGCCGTTGTTCTGGCACCTGTAGCTTGTTTTTGGGATTGGGTGCCAAAGGGGTTGATGGAAACTTTTGGTGTAGGGTATAAAAAGTCTGAGAGTCGGGGTGGGCGTTGGTTGGTGGTTCGTTTGGTTGGGTTGCTGTCGTTAGTGCAGTAATTCCTAAAAGAACAAAGGTTGGAGAGACTGAGTTTACAGACTGAGTTGAGATGCTAGTCTGACTCACTGTCAGCTAGTCCTCTTTGAGCTTAGACAGCCTAAAAAGAGGCTGGGAAGATTTCTACCTTTCTCTCATTCTATATCAAAGCTGCTTGCAAAATCTGTGAAGATTTCTTTCTATTTTTCCTTTCTCTATCCCTAAATTGCAGGTAAAAGACTGTAGCACACTGCTACAAGTGGCGCCCATGTATGCGGCTGTGGCAGCTCATCAAGAGAGACAAGGAGGCATTCTCATACGTGCAAACTCTGCCAGACCTCAGCAGAGGGAACCACCATCCTGGCCAGCGTCTAACTGGACAGTGGGACCCCGAGCGTCTCAGCTCAGGTGTTTTTATCGCTTCAGAACTCCTCGGGTGTTCTACTGACACCACGTGCAGATCATAAGCAATTACACAACTTCTACATAAATCCAACACCTGCAGACAATACAAAATGCCAGGACCTCTGCATCCCTTTTTTCCAACAGTGCACACAAACAATTATTTTTAACACAACTAAAAATAGACTTCCACAACAGAACTTAGTACTGTAAGAGTCACCCAGCTGGCGCTGGTTTTGAAGGTGTGAAGGGGTCTTTGGAGAGCAGCTGAGGCTTGGCACTCTAAGAGGCCAGGAGAGGCCATTAGTGAAGGTGCAGCCAAAGTAGCAGTTGAAGGCCCAGATTGAAGGGGTCATGCAGAGAAGTTGAGGCCTGGTGCCATGAAAAGAGCCAAAGAGAGGCTACTGATGAAAGTGCAGCCCAGTTGCAGCAAGGGACCCCAGCAGCCTTCTGAAGAGGCCAGTGCATTGGGAGGGACGACCACCAAGAAGAGCAGCAGCAGTGGAGTGAAGGCAGCCAGAACCTGGAGGACAAACTGTGACCCAAACCCTCTGGAGGATCCCAAAAGATCCAGAGTGAATGCCAGATCATTGGACATTGATAACGGTTTTCTGCTGTCCAAAGACATTGTGAAAAGCTTGATAGATGTCTGGCATCATTTGGTTATGTACATTAGCAACTCATGATTGTTCCTCCTATAAATAGTTTTGCTGATGCAGTGTTAAATTATGTTGTAAAGGTAAATCAATTTTTTTTATACAGAAAAGGGGAAATGTTACAGAGGTTTATTTTTAGTTTTATATAAAATAATTGTTTTATGCACTGTTGGGTGAGGGGCTGTCTAAGGCGTTTTGTATTGTTTGCAGGTGTTGGATTTCTGTGGGGGTTGTTTAATTGCTAATGATCTGCATGTACTATCAGTAGAAGACCTGAGCAGTTCTGAATCAATAAAACACCTGAGCTCAGATGCTCAGGGTTCCACTGTCCAGTCTGGCACTGGCCAGGATGGTGGTTCTCTGTGTTGAGATCTGGCAGGGTTCTCACCTGTGAGGGTGATCCTTGTCTTCTTGCTGAGCCACACCATAGGTGTGCTACTACAGTGTCCCCTGGTGTAATGCTACAGACTTTAGTTAATGAAATTCATAAATATAATTTCATTGACACCAACAATACTACACTGAAGCAACAAGTTACTTACAGGAGAGACTGTGGAGGCCAAGGTGAGGAGGGCGTGGCCTCTGTGCTTCCCACTCAGATTTTCTGTGAACTTAAAACTGTTGCGGCTGGAGAGATGGCCCCACAGGTAAGAACACAGGCTGCCCTTTCCAAAGACCTGGGTTCAATTCCAAGCACCCACAGGGCAGCTCACAATCATCTGTAACTCTAGTCCCAACACACTCTTCTGGCCTCTGTAGGCACTGCATGTACATGGCGCACAGACATACATGCTCACAAAGTCATCCACACATACAAAACACAGTATAGGCTAAAAGTGAATATTTTATTTATTCATTTATTTATTTTCTTCTCTCAAATCATGCACCCCAACACCCCTCCTCCTAGCTCCCCCCTCTCCCTTCTCCCCTCTCCCCCAGATCTACCCTCTCCACCCCCACCCACCCCATGGAAAAATGAACATTTAAAAAAATTATTTTTAATAAAGTCTATTAATTAGAATCAGAAGGGGATGAAGAGCGATGACAGGGCAGGAAACGGGTAAAGGAGGAGAGATAGAGAAAGGGGCATTGAGAAGGGACGAGACCGGGAAGGAGGGGAAATAGAGAGGAGTGGGAAGTGGAAAAGCCACGGCCATCCACATGTGACACACTCACTCCCTGTGAAAGCCTAGGGAGAGGCTGCAGGGAGAGGCTGCAGGGAGAGGCTGCCAGGACAGGCAAGCCGTCACCAGCGGACAAGGCCGAGTGATGGAAAAGGTGAAGTGAGCTCTTACAGAGGTTTACATGTGTGTGTGTGTGTGTGTGTGTGTGTGTGTGTGTGTGTGTGTGTGTGTGTATGTGATGGAAGGTACCAGAAGAAGGCATCCATCCGAACCACTGGAGGATGGATGGAGTTACAGGAGGTTGTGCGCTGATGTGGGGACTGGGAACTGAACTTGGTTCCTCAGGAGAGCAGAAAGCACCCTTAACCACTCAGCCATCTCTCCAGCTCCATGGTGTAGTCTTAAATGAACACAAAGGCCCGGTTCTAACATGAGATGCAGACATTTCTCTCCATGCTGCCCTCTGTGGCTATGTCAAAGTAAAGGCTTTTGACGCTCCTAGCACTGTGTTCTTCATCTGCTTACTTGGGTCTGTTGTTGTTGTTTTGTATAAAAACCTGTCTTTAGTTTCTCTAATCTTTAATTCCTAGGCAGACAGTTGATAGGCAGATGGGAGATAAGTAGACATATAATACAATGGAGCAATACGCTTCACAGGATTATATGTAACATACATTGTTACAGAAGTTTATTTTTAGTTCTGTTTAAAATGGTTTTGTGCACTGTTGAGTGAGGAGCTCCTATGTCTTCACATTTTGTATTGTTTGCAGGAGTTAGATTTATGTCGGGGGGGATGTTTGATTGCTAATGATCTGCATGTGCTATCAACAGAACAACTGAGGAGTTCTGGGTCAATAAAAATGCCTGAGCTCAGATGCTCACGGTTCCACTGTCGTGACAGTGGCTCCCTCTGCTGAGGTCTGGAAGGATTTACACATATGAATATGCCTCCCACGTTTCTACCTTTCTGAGACTCCACAGCAGCCTAACTACTACAATACATAGTATCAGGGAAGGAGGAGTTTGATATTTTAAAGCCTTAAATTATATCTACAGTATTATTCAATTATATACCCACTAATTGAAATGTAAAAGTCCTATGCAAGTGATATATAAATTTCCTTAAAGAGATGCAAATAATAAGCCAATACCCACCTCAGACCTTTAACCCTAGCACTTGAGAGGCAGAGGCAGGCAGACGTTTATGATTTTGTGGCCAGCCTGTTCTACATAATGAGTTCCAGGGCTGACAAATGAGACTCTGTTTCAACAGCAACAACAACAATTCAATAGAAGTGACAGAATGAAATCACAAAAGTTGCTCAATTAGTGAAAAATAAGGCCAAAAATTAAGGCTAGAAAAACCTAGGAAGACTAAAAACGGCTGAAGGATGGCGACTTTAATTCGACAGTAGCAATCACTACATTAAATGAATGGTCAAAATGTTTTCTAACAACATAGTGTGTTAGAGTATTAGAGAACAGGACCCAGTTATGCGGTGCCTTTGAACTTCCCCTGTACATACAAAGACGTCAGCAGGTTAAAAATAAGAGAACTCTGAAGTCAAACAACATTCAGAGGAAACCATATTGATGTTAGAGAGGTAAACTTCAGAACAAAGGGTATTATCAAGGGCTCCAGGGAACTCTACACGGTGATGAAGAAGCATGCCACTTCCCAAAAGCGATGTAAGAATCCTAGCGTTCTCAAAACACATGAAGGAAAGTGGAAAGAGCTGAAAGCTCACAAGCGTGGAAACCCACCGCTGTAGTCAGAGAGTCGGACGCCTTCCTCAGCGATGGGTAGAACAAGCAGGCAGAAAGTCGTTGTTTGTAAATGGCTTGAACAATACTGCAGATCAACTTGACTTACTGGCGTTTACGAGACACCCCAAGCACGTCAAGTCAGCAGGACGCACGCTCTTCCCGTGGAATTTTCAGCCAAACCAACATATTCTGGGCAATAAAACAAGCCTTCACAAATGTGAGAGCATAGAAATTGTGTCATAGGTTTACAGGCTACAGGGGGAGACGGCAGACCCTTTAAGAGGCAGGGCCTTGTGGGATGTCAGCAGGTCACCAGGACATCTCCTTGAGGTGGATTTCGAGTCCCAATCTCCTCTCATCTCTCTTTTTCATCCTGCAGGAACAGATTTTCTCTAACACACTTACCCACCATACTGCCCGCCACAGGCTCAAAGGCAACAGCCGTGGGTCAGACATTTTGTTCCAATGATGGAAGACTAACACAGGTGAGACGGAGATTCACTGTTACTGGAAACGTAAAGCTGTACGGGCATACAGCGAAGTGGGAGGAGCCGATCCGGGTATGTTTGCCCACATTTGGAGATTATATAGCTGAAGACTTAAGGACCTTTATATTAAAAAAAAATGCCAAAATCTAGTTAATAGATTGGTTCTCACAAACTTATAGAACCATCACGTCCTAGAGGCTCAAGAAATGAGCTAGAGTATCGCAGCTGATGGATCTGGGCTCCTCTCTGCCAGAGAAAGAAGTTACGTACGAGCAAAGGGCTAATGCTGGAATAAATTCTGGTATCGGACTGGAGCATATATGCCAACATTTTCTCATGGTTGGTTTCCTTTTTTTTTTTTTTTTTTGTAGAGAAATAAGCATAGATACGTCTTGATTGTCAGCTTGATGGGATCAAGAGATGCCTAGCAAATGAGCTGAGCCCTCCTTCTAGGCTTGTCTGCGAAGGTGTCTCCAGAGGTCATTGGCGGGTAGACTGGCGAACTGAAAGTCAGCAGAGCCGTCCCACAGGGCAGGGTCATGGCGGAACGACAGAGCAGAAGCAGAAAGCTGGCATGGACCCACCCGGGGCCCCTGGGTGTCAGACTCCAGACTCCTTAGCCTTTGGCTGTGGCCTTGTGCCAGCACCTCCCTGGAGATTTCAGGGTTTCACTTGGGGCTGGAGCTGCTTTCCTCCACACAGGCAGCTGCTGTGGGATCATTCATCTTCTGGCCAGGCTAATAATAAACAGTAATAAATCCACTCTTTTGATTATATTCTCTTGGTTCCTGGAGAGGAAATAGCACAGTGTTTGTATGTGTGGCTGTCAGCATGTGTTCCTGCATTTCCAGCTCTTCCACCGACTCAGGCAGAGATGCCCCGTGAACATCGGCAGCGAACACAGCCCACACTCAGGTTTTGGCTTCTAAACTCCACTCCACAGAGAACCGAGGAAATGGATGATTCCAAGGATAGACCCAGGGGGGACGATACAAGATGACGGTAGCGTGGCTTTGTGCAGAAAGTAAACACAAAAGGATTGAAAAGAGGGGTGTGTGTCAAAAGGACCCGTAAAGGGAGGCAAGTCTCTACCTCAGTCTCCCTGCCGCAGCTGGGCCTAAGAACTAAAGTGAAACATGTCTCAGCAGAGGAAGCGAATGTAGCTAATACAAGCTTTACCCGGAGGCCACCTCTGTGAGGACCTGAAGGCTTGAAGCAGCTGGCATCGGTGCACATACACTAGCGTGGACGGAAAGTAGTGATCTGTGGAAATGTGGTAAGACAAGCAGACGTAACTGGGCAGAGAAGCGGCCAGGAACATCAGGGTTTGTGCAGCCTTTCCTCAGCCTCATCTGCCTTCATGACAAGAATGTCAGTGTCTTTTTGGTCAGGGGTAGGTGGGGTGGGGGACCTTCCGCAAGGGAATTTCTTCTTTGACTTTCGGAAGCAACAAGTATCAGGATGACCCTTTTTGTACTTCCTGTTTATTTAATGTCTTCCGCTTACAATAATTCTTACGCCAAAGTAGCATATTTGGAGGTAGTAAGTTCCAAAAGAGCCCCCAAGGGCAAATACTTTTTTTGTTTTTTTGATCCCAGCTCTGTCACTCACAGAAGGGTTGGTAAAACTGAGGCAGCATCATTTCATAATCCCCAAGACACTGAAAGACCCAGACAGTGGTCTTCAATGATGTCTACACATCATTAAAAGAGAGAAAGAGCCATACAACCCTAGAAGAAAGGGCGCACACCACTCATGTACGTAGCTGGGGTACTGTGGGCCCTGAACGTTTGACCCTATTCGGTATGTGACGTCAGCTTTCATTGTCAGCTTGGCTCTGTTTAGAATTACCTAGGAGACTTACCTGTGGGCTTGTCTATGAGGGTGTTTCCAGAGAGTTCAAGCGAGGAGAAGGCTCCATCTTGAACAGGAACACCACCGTCCCACAGGACACAATCACAGACTAAAAAGAGGAGAAAGAGGGAAAGCCAGCAGAATTCCAGTTTCCTGACTGCAGATCCAATGTGACTAGCAGCATGCTATTGCTGCTACGCCTCCCCTACATGGAACGAACCCCTCGGAATGTAAGGCCTTCCTTCCTTAAGTTGCTGACTGTTGGGTGTTTCACCACAGATAAAGAAAAGTGAGGAATACAAAGTGTTTACTGAGCTTTTAATTGATGATAATAATAAAGGAAGAGTTTCTTGCTTTTTAGGAATTATGTGCATAAATGATTACAGTATCTAAAACTGCTTTTTAAATTATCAGAAGGGACAGGGGTTTAGATGACACAAAATGTTAACTGATGACACCTAGTGATGGACGAATCAAATTCAGTGTACTATTTTTTTTTTCATCTTTTTCTAGGTATGGACATCTTTCCACTTAAAAAGGCTTCTGTACTAGCTTACTTTCTGATGCTTCATGGATGTCATGACCAAAAGCAACTTGGGGAGGAAAGGGTTTATTTGACTTCCCCTTCCATAAAATAGTCTATCACCAAGGGAACTCAAGGCAGGAACCTTGGAGATAAGAACTCAAGCCAAGGCCATGGAGGAACACTGCTTTTTAGCTTGCTTTCTGACTTTTGCTCTGCTAGCTTTCTTAGACAAGCCTGGCTCCCCTGCCTAGGGATGGTGCCCCCCATAGTGGGCTGAGCCCCATACATCCTTAGCAACCTAGAATATTTCCCCATAGGCATGCCCACAGGCCAATCCGATCAAGTCAGATCTTCAGTTGAAGGTCCCTCTTCCCAGGGGACTTGTATTAGTTAGGGGTTCTGTTGCTGTGAAAAGACACCACGGCCACAGCAACTCTTAGAAAAAAGAACATTTAATTGGGTCTGGCTTACAGTCCAGAGGTTAAGTTCATTGTCATCATGGCGGGAAGCATATAATGACATGCAAGCAGACATGGTACTGGAGAGGTAGCTGAGAGTTCTACATCCAGATTGGCAGACTGCAGAAAGAGACAGTGACTCTAGGCCTGGCTTGAGCTTCTGAAACATCAAAGCCCATCCCCAGTGACACACTTCTTCCAACAAGGCCACACTTCCTGATCCCTGTCAGGGAGCATCACCCCCTAATGACCAACTATATGAATCTGTGGGGGCCATTCATATTTGAACCCCCACAGGACTCTTGATTGTATCAAGCTGACGATAAAAACTAACAAGGACATTTTCTAAATGGATTCACATTAACTATTAAACTATTAAAGCTCACAGTATCTCCATTTCCTAAACATGTTAGATTGATTAGTTTAAGCAGAATGCTTCTCAAGTCAGAGATGGACTTTACAGTCATTTGCTATGTCTTTGGTAAAGGCTTTTGGTATACATCCCAGATAGTGACAGACAGGCTCTAATGGCTGGCTAATGAATCCTTCTGCAAGCCAAGCAGTTTCCACCATCTTGTTTTCAACAGAAAGGAAGGCAGATGTATCCATTAATGGGCCATTAAGAATAAATAAAATAAATGTCCATATTGTCTGGGGTATTGTTTTAAAGGAGTACAAAGACTAACTGGCACCATAGCAAAATTGTTCCCATTCCTGTTGATTTATTTATGTGGAAAAAGTTGCTCAGTGCCAACAATGATCAAAACAAGGAGAAAAATCAGGAATAGCATTCATGCCAAACACTGTCTCATTCTAGAACAGTATGACATCATATATATCCTTCAGCCATTGAGAGGTACATTTCCCAAACTTGAAAGTTACTGACAAATTATTTTACAAATGTTTTCATATATTTTTGCCATATTGATCAATTGAGTACTAACTAATAATGAGGAAAATGTCATAGTTAAAGACTTTTTGAGCACAGAAAATATTTTCAAAATATTTCAATATTTTCAAGCTTACTACATATTTCTACATATATATATGTAGAAATATGTAGTAAGATCATAAGACTTTCATATATAAAAACCCATCACAGATAAAATTCTGTGGGGAACTAAGTGCATAACCAAAGAGCAACCGGGCAGGGGCTGCAAGCCCCTGGATTCAATCCTCTTTACTGGGTGGGAGGGAGAGAATGGAGATGGGGGAGGGGAGAGAGAGAAAGAGAAAAACTGTAAAATCCTATAGAAGGCATGCTCATGAACTTTTTAAATAGCTGACAGTCAGGTTTCAATTGCAATGCTATTTGTATTATCTGGGAAATACTTTTAAAAAGAAATTGCCTTTTTTTCATTTAAAAATGTTAATATTTACAGCATGCTTTAGAAATTACATTCTTTTAGAATGCTCTTGGTGAAAAAAGTTTAGATTTAAAATTTATTTAGTAAATTAGCAGAGGATGTAAAGAGCAGTTCTTAGGGGAAACCCTGTGCGTCCACCTTCGAACATTATTGGAAGAAAACTTATGCTGTAGGCAGAACGCCGGGAAGCAACCCAGGAATGCACCAGCAGTGGGGGGAGTAAACAGGCGGATAGCGTGTCTGTTCCTGCAGGGACGGGTAGCCATAAATGTGAACAAGCTGCACAGGTGTGGATGAACTTTATGCACTTCAAGCAAGCCAAAGAGGACCCATCCTTTTCCCAAAAGAAGGCAAAGTCCTATCTCATTTTTTCCAAAGTTAATCATGGAAAAAGTTTGAATTTTTTATTGTACGGAGTAACAGATACAGCACTGAAACTGTAAAGAAAAGTAAGGGCATAGTGACTTCAAAGGACAGATGCTGATTCCACCCTGGTTGGTGGGGGAAGAAGGCGTGGCAACCCAGCAGAAAAAGGAGGCAACCCTTGGGCAGGGCACAAACACTCAATAATTAGTCATAAAAATGCAGCCCTGTTAAACCGGAAATATACCATGCTCTTGTGTAGAAGTACTCTCTACGATAGCAACAGTCATTCTTTCAAAACTGACACAACACATAGACTTTTAATAGCAATCCGTAGTTTCTGTGTAAGAAATTTGTTAGTCTGGGTTCGTTTTTGATCTTTCCTTTGTCAGTGCTGGGGAATCATGCACAGGTCCTTGACCATGCTGGACACATGCTGCTGCCCAGCTGGTCCCCAGCAGTTGATAACACCTTTAAAATAATGTTACCTCTACTTTATTAGGTATTAAACCCATTCAAGAGAAAGACTTCCACATTTTTAAGTAGTAAAAAGAATCAGAAGATATTCCAGATGGGGGAAACCCTACTGAAATGATTATCACACATGAAAAAAAAAATCTTAAATAATTTCAAAGCTTTTAAGGAATGTATTTAAGTAAAATGGGTCCGTTTAATCCTTATTTTTAGTAATATTATTGGCAAAAAGTGTCAGAAAGCAATGCCATGTCAAATGTTTTAGAAAATCATAGAATAGATCATAGAATCATAGAATCATATGAAATAATATTCTAAACCATGATAGGTCAGAGGCAGAGGAGGCTTGGCTTAGAAGCTGATGTGAGCTAAGCCGAGGACACGACAATCCTGGGTAATGACAGTAGTTGCTTTATAATGAATGCAGCTTTCAGTTGGAAATGAGCTTTGAAAACTGGTGAGCAGTGGGGGCCTGTGCTGGCTCGTCTATGTCAACTTGACACAAGCTAGACTCACCAGCGAGGAGGGAACCTCAATTAAGAAAATGCCTCCATAAGCGTGGGCAGTACGCAACCCTCTAGGGCATGTTCTTAATGAATGATTGGTGGGGGAGGGCCCAGCTCACTGTGTGGTACCACCCCTGAGCAAGCTGTAGGGGCAAGCCGGTAGGCAGCACTCCTCCATGGCTTCTGCATCCGCTCCTGCTTCAAGTTCCTGACCTCCCTGAGTTCCTGCCCTCACTGCTTTCAATGATGACATGTTATATGAACTATATGGAACTAAATACATATATATATATGATGAAACAAGCCCCCTTTTCCCCACGTTGCTTTCAGTCATGATGTAATCACAGCAATAGTAACCCCAGCTAAGACAAGACTGAAGAGAGGGCTCAGGGGTTAAGACTGCACGCTATTGCAGAGGGCCCAAGTTCGGTTCCCAGCACCCACAACAGGCAACTCACAGTGTCTTTTAACTCAAGCTCCAGGAGAATCCTTTGCCCTCTGCTGTTTCCATGCCACTGTAGACACTCAGCATACACACATACACATTAATAAATAATAAAACAAATTTGAAAAAATTATGAGCAGGGTGGAGAGATAGCTCAGTGGTTTAGAGCAATGGCTGCTCCTCCAGAGGACCTGAGTTCAATTCCCAGCACCTCTATAATGACTGACGATTGTAACTCTAGTTCAGAAGATATGATACCTCTTCTGACGTCTGAGGGCACTGTACACACATGGTGCGCAGACATACATGCCGGGATACACCCAT
Source organism: Cricetomys ansorgei (assembly GCA_026225945.1). NCBI lineage: Eukaryota > Metazoa > Chordata > Mammalia > Rodentia > Nesomyidae > Cricetomys > Cricetomys ansorgei. Next base: position 156,977 of record JAMJFZ010004042.1, read on the forward strand.
ATACATGAAAACACAGTGGACAGGCTTCCTTACATTTGATGCTAGAACTACCTACTTTCTGCTAAGAAACTAAGACTTGGTCTCTTTTTTTTTTTTTCCATTTTCATAACTGTGTTTTACAACCCTAATGACACGTCACTCATGGATTTTTTTTTTAATTGTTGGAGGCTGACAGCTTGAATCTTTTACCTGACTCTTGATCACTGTTCACAGGGAAATCAGGATCTGAGAGCTTCAGATGCCCTGAGTTAGACTCTGAGCAGAATCCTCCTCTCTCCAGGAAGGGCTCCTGGGTGGGACAGACTTCATGCTCCCACAGTGACTCCAGGAAGTTTTGGCTGTTCTACTATCAGGTAGAAACCCCATGTCTGCTGGTCCACTGTAGTTACTTTTCATTTCATTTCGGAGCCCCTTGCATGGATTTTCTGAACATTTCTCCTCTAGGGTCTCCAGTTTGTCCTCCAGCTTGCTGGGGTTCCTTCTTCCGGACATGAGGTAATCAGTAGTAGATTGTTGGGGCTGCATACCCCGTTTTCAAGACAGTTAGACATACCACTGCACGTCTCTTTTCCTGTCCTGGTGCATTTCCTAAGAATATGACATGAGTGCCTGTCAGATACAAAGTCCCTGGTGCTGGTTTTTAGAAGACATTCTGCCCACCAAGTGGCCGCGTCCGGCCATTGGCGAGTCAGCCCACGTGCTCCGTGGATGTGCTCCACAGAGGCCAGTGCCACCATGCCGCTTTTTAAAGGTGCCCTTGGAACGAAACTAGAAGTCTAACCATAACCGGTCTGATGTTGGCACAGTAGGTCCCATCCAAACGTGGGGAAAGAGTAGCTATTGAATCGGGTGGTGGGACCTCGATCCCAAGCCGACGAAGATGCAGCTGGGTGTTTCCCTCACACTGTGTGAAACTCCAAGAAGCTGTCGTCCCAGCACGTGGCAGGCTGGGACAGGAGGATCAGAAACTGTCAGCCTGGCCTACAGAGGGACAAAAACAAACAAACAAAAATCTTCAGTCCTACAGGAAGAATTTAAATTCAGATCTATACAGAAGAAGTTTGGCAATGAAAATCTTAAGACAAAATATAGCAAACTATATCTCGAATCCAATAACTGGGCATGCATTCTTCACCAAGCCATGAAGCCATAATCCTTTTTAAAAAAAAACTACAAGGTTTTCATATCTCAAAGACATAAACAAAGTTGAAAACAAAAGATGATTTTTAAAAAAATTTTTTTTTAAAACTTACAAAAGATCTCACAACTTTAAAAGCATGCGAAACCTGTGTGGACTGTTGTCAGGTGGCCAGTGAGCAGCCAGTCTCAACTTCTAAAGCATCAAATGTCTACTTGTAAAAGTTTGAAGGCTGTGACATCTACCGCCGGCCCCTTTAATGCGGTTCCGCTGAGAACTGCATCCCGAGCAGGCTTTGGGGAGCGCTCTCTGATCAAATTCACTTTGTGTTTAAATATTTAAACCCTCCAGAGCACCAGCAGCCATTGCAGTGAGCTCCGGATAGATCCCTCACTGATATTTTATTTTAAAAATAAAAAGACTTCTCCCTGTGCTTAATCTACATTGATAAAAAGTTACTGTGCTTTCTCTTCGCACTTTTGCTCCCGACTTCTTTACTTTGAGCCCTTAGCCCCAGTGGCGGGCACCTCTGGCTTCTTTGGTTGTGGATGGATGAGAATGTCTTGTTACTAAAGAAAGAAAATAACCAAAGTAGGTTATTTTGTGGCAGAGCCAAACAGGCGCTGCTTAGAGAAAATTGGATCAAAGGGGAAATCTTGCTGGGATTTGAACTTTTTCTTTAATGATTAAAGTTGTCTTTTAAACTAAGGAATAGTCAAAATATACAAATAAGTACACAGCAGAGAACCTCGCTCACCGGCTTCATCTTCCGGGCCTGTTCTCTTTCTAGAAGCTGTCACTGTTGCTAGCTTGGGTGTTTCCTTCCAAACTATCCTTTGCATGTAGGAACAAATACACGCACATGGTGCTTATACGTGGGGATTTGCATAGATTACAAAGAATATTCAAATTGTTGCCCTGCAATATGGCTTCGCAACACAAATTCATTCACAAAGAATCAGCCAATGAAAGGAACGGTGGAATGCAGAGATCACATTGTTACACAGGCTTAATTTCCCCCGGTAATTTTTTATCCTCAGACATCACAAACCGAACTGCGCTCTTCCGTCCTCACCGGTAGGTGGCGCGCTCGTACTACGTGTGTCGCCCACTCTCTTCTCCTTTGTGACTTTTCCGTCTTGGAAGGGCGCCACCAATGTTGCTCTGATCTGTGGTGCATTTGGCTCCACGTTTAGTAGAACGCACTCTTCCTTATAATAGGCACTTTCCATCAAAATAAATTTATTTCCAAAAGTAAAGCCAGGGTCTTGTGTATCCTAGGCTGGCTATGAACTATGTAGCTGAGGGTGGTCTAGAACTTCTGGTCCTCCCCCTTGCACCTCCTGGGCGCCGGGATTGCAGGGGTACACCATCACACTGAGTTTGTGTGGTGATGGGGATTGAGCATGTGTGCTGAGCAAGCACTCTACCAACTGAGACACCTACATCCCCAGACCTGAGACTTCATTGTACTGTGTCTTTCCTGCTTATAAGGAATTAACCTATCGTTTTCATTATGCCGTGGTGTCTGTTTTTGCTTTGAGCTCTATATTCAGTGGCAGATTCTCAGCAAGGTGCTCTGATCTTAACCTGCTGGTAGCGGTCATTTAACATGACAAGTGCAGGGATGTAAGGGTCCTCGGCAGCACTTACCTTTATCAGGAATTACTACCCGCCCCCCTCGCCCCCCCCCCCCCCCGCACAGCTTTTTAGCAAACAATTAGCTACACACGTTAGTCTGCATTCGACTTTTGTTTACGAACAAGGGAAGTACAGAAGTACTTCTTTTCTCTCTCAACAGCTGAAAATGCAAAGTAGGTAGATAAGGATGGGGTCTTCTTTTCAGACTTCTACATTCTCTAGAACTGCATTAGAACTGCTTCCAGCAATATTTTCCACTAGGAGTAAAATATATGATATATACATTTATTCAAACATGGCAGTTAAGTAGGAGCGTGGACGCCAGTGACTTCATGCTGGAAGCCAAGCAAGGTGACAGGTGCGAAGCTCGAGGAAGCATCTGAAGGCTGGCTGGGATTCCCCAGCCTCCAGACGATCAGGGAGAAGGCAGTGTGACTTTACACTGAGGCAGCAGGTGAATCGGACTGGGAGCCTCGATATCAACCCACCTGTTGTTCTCACGCACGTGCTCTGAGTATCCCAGCCCTTCCCCAGAGAGCTCAGACGGAGCAGTCCCAGGTCTTTCTCTGAGAAGGTGGCGGTCAGTTACTGCTGACGACAGATGGTCTGGAGATGCAGTGGCTATAATGATGGCGGGCAGCCTGCTGTTGACTCCGTGGGTGGTAAATCTGAGGATTACTCAAAAGCAGAGTCTCCAGGGATAGACATCAGGTGCCTGGTAACAGGGCACTCAGCAGTTTATACTCCACTGCTCCCTCCCTCGGGAGGTGGACTTCAGCCATTAGATATCGAGTTGATGAACGCTTCACATGAAAAAGTCGCTCCACGACTGCCAAAGCAGACGCTGGAGGGATGCCAAGAGTTTAAAACACAGACGAGACAGATCCGTGGACATAAATGAGCATATATGGATTTCCGGAAACAGATTGTGAAGTAAGGTGTTCAGAAGACTAAGGCTCGCTCACCCCTCGCCGTGTGTGGTCGGCAGAGGTACTGTCGTGAAAGTTGCTAGTGGTAGGGTCAGAGCGGAAAGGGGTGCCTTGGGGTGTGGCTGAGGTTGAACTGGAGAACATTGTGACCTTACGCTTCTAAGTTAATATGTTGTTAAGAACACACATGCAGGGCCTGAAGAGTGTCTAACGGGGTACACCGTGAGAACCACAGAAGCAGAAAACACTCAGCTGTGACCTCCAGTGGTATATAACAACAGTCAGGGGCCACTTGCTAAGAATGCTGTGGTGCAGACGGAAGAAATGTGGACCACGGCCTCCAAGATGGAGGTAGAGACGGAACAGGGGTTTGAGATGAAGGTCCAAGAAAAAGCTCAAATGCTGTGGGGCTCTTCAGCAGAGTTTCAGCCGTGCACAGATGGAAAGGAATTTGGAAGTGTAGCACAAGGAGCTAGAGGGGAAATGGAGTCAGTTTGAGGAAGAGAAAGCAAAATGGGAAGTTCAATAATGTATTTTAGAATGGACCTCTTGAAGAACCACGGCAAGGGGCAAGAAGAGAGGTTGGATAATTATTTATTTCCTACTTATTTACTTGTGATGAGGTCTCTCTGTGTAGCCCTGACTGGCCCAGAACTCGGTCTGTAGACCAGGTTGAGCTTGAACTCACAGAGGTCACCCTGCCTCTGCCCAAGTGCTGGGATTAAAGACGGGCAACACCACGCCTATAGGATCTCTTAAACTCTATTAACTGTGTATTAGTTGCCAATATGCCAGCTTGGATATCAGTGTGTATTGGACCCATTTGACCAGTTTCCACCAGTTTTACCCATGATGGTGGATTTAATAGTGTTACAAATATTTGTATTGTCATTTTGTTCTCAATGGAGATTAGAGTGACTCGAACTGTCTGTACGCTGTGTACTTAGAAATTAGCAGGCATACTTACCCGTTGACATCCTCCTTTCTTTAATTAAAAAGATGTCTTCAGTTTAATGCAAGGAAGCAATCTACTGTTATGCAATCATGTCCTGGTGGTTTGATTGTTTACAGAATATTCCAAAGTAAAAGGACTTCGGAAGGTTTCACCGAGGGTGAACTGCCACAAAATGATGCAAACCATGCTTCTCTGTGATAATTATAAACGAAGCTTCCATTCGATGTCATTTCACAGTAATATATGTAGTCTAACACAGTAGACCCTATGTTTGACAATTCTGTCATCTAAAAGTCAAGGGGAAGGGAAACCCACACGCTTATGGTACACGTGGGGCTTTTTCATAATAGTCTTTGTTTCAGTGTATATACATATTCATATATTCATATATTCTCATTTAGTGCTCTTTTAGCTGGAACCTTGTTACTGCCTCTTTTTTATAATAACATTTAATTCAGATATTTACCATATCCTGTCCCTGCTAAAATGGGATATTTTAGAACCAGCAAGGGAACTTGCCATTAACTCCCTCTTTGTACTCTACAGTAGCAGGGGCAATGCCTCTCTAGACAAACTGTGATGCTAAAAGTCCACCTGTTCTGCAGATACCCAATCTCTATGTTTTACTAGAAACAGGAATCAAAGCCTCTTGTAAAGGAAAGGGACCGTTCTACATCTAGCTGTCCGTGTATCGCACACCTAGATTTTTGGTCTGTATTGTAAAAGAATTCCCATAACAAACAATCTTGTGTAAAGTATATGTGTGTGTGCATTTATTTGTATATAAATATACATTTTATGAGTGCATTTTCAGAGCCTGAGTTTATGTACAGCTTCCTAAGGAACACAGCTTTAACCTACAAGAGTTGCCCCCACGTATCTGAATTCCTTTCACTTGCCTGTCCTCAGTTGGAGTACCCATGGAGTCACCCCAGAAACATCACCCTTGTTCAGAAGGCTTTGAAGGCTGCTGCCCCTTAGGATCAGGACCTAGAGATTCAGAGGGAACCAGTTAGATGTCAGTTACCATACCCTAGTGCATGCTAGCATTTTGTGCAGGAAGGACTCATCCAACAGCAGGGGACTTCAAGCATGGCTGGGCTCAGCACTCAGGCTGAGAAGCTTTCCCCACCTCTGGGGTCTGACTTCAGCATGTGGTCTTAATCTTTAAGCTCCAGGTGATTTTTGGCAGCTCCAGGCATGCAGGAGCAGGGGATGACAAACAGCAGCCATAGCCCCTGCTTTGCAGCCTTTGGGTTTCAAGTTCAGCAGACAAAGCAAAGCCTTTGCTGGCAGTGTGGCCCGGAAACCCTGGACTTGCTGATATGACCAACTCGGGTCATGTGCCTAGGCATACAATCTGCACATTAGGGTAAGTTTGAGTCACATGCTTTATTCCTGGATCTGAAGACAATATCCCACCAGGACACATCCTGAGAGAAAGGGAAAAGTGGACTTCCAGTGTCTGAGGTTGCTAATAGAAACAGGGAGCTGCTGAGGCCATCTGTTTTGAGATTTTATACTAACACTAAACCAAACCAATGGCTCATAATGTTTCCTCCATTGTGAGCCAAGGACGGTGGGGGGAGTTGAGAAAACCCCAAGATGGTTCTCCTTCTCAGTAGGGATGTTTTTTTCCTAATACATGCTGGAAAGTACCACCAAATACAATTACCACCCAAATATGTCAAGTTAGTCATCATACAAGCTGTCAGGTACAGATGGCTCAAACCACACAACTAGTGAAAATAGTTCACGCCATTAATTGATTCACCCAGCAAATATTTAGAGACCGCCTCCCCACTGGCTCTCTGATAATATCGATGTTGTGTACACAAGGAAGACAGAGTCGCAGCTACTGCCGTTCATTGCCAACTCCCAGATTCATATTTGCAAACTTGTAAAGCAAATTAAATTTGGCCTAAATCTGCCTCTGCCTATGGTGCACTGCAGCTTAATGTGTAGACAAACCCTGATGGCCTAACTTGCAACGGGTATCTGAGTCTCAGTCCATCAGAGCAGCCAGGCTTTCAGCAGACGTGGCAAACCGTCAAGACGCATCCACGAAAGGGGAAAGCCGAGCTGGAGCCGACCTGTTTTTCTCTCTGCGTCATCCTTTTTTCTGTCACTTGGGCAGACAGTCACTTGGTGATCCTCTCTGAACTTTTGCTGGTTCAGGCCACTGTCCATCCCTGAATCTTTCCTTTGTGAAATTTAATTTGTTTAACTTAAAAAAACAAGGCCAAATGATTCTGAACTCCAAACTAATGTGTCCACACACACACACACACATACACACACACGGGGGTGGGGGGGCAGGCGAAGACAGAGAGAGACAAAGATAGAGGCAGAAACAGACAGACAGAAAGACAGAGACAGAGACAGAAAGAGCGACATATAAACATACTTGGAAATAATAGAATACATCTTTAAAGAATGTGCCTTCCATAGTATTGTCCATCTTGGCAATGGGCGATATTTTGAACTGAAATCTTGGCGGTCACTCTTCTCCGCAGCCCACACTACCGTTATAGCCCTGAAGGTCTAACCTTCCCTCACTTTTTATTAGTTCTTTGAGAGTTCCACACGGAGTATTTTGATCACGTTCAGCCTGCTCCCCCAACCCCTCCCGGATCCACCCCCTTCCATATCCACCCAGCTTTGTGTTCTTTAAACTTTTCTGTATACAATGTATTTTGATCGTATCGTTTCCCCACCCCAAGCTCCTCCTCAATTTTCCCCACTTCCCTACCCACGCAACTTCACGTTCTCCTTTTATAAACGCATCAAGTAAAGTCCGTGCCACCGAATTACTGCTCTTATCACTGGCCCTTGGCCGTGTTGGGGTCCAAAGTCCCGTGTTTGCTTATACTACCACAGGGATCTTTGTTCTCCACCCTACAGCTCCGGCTCACTGCTCTGCTCTGCGCACATCTCTCTCGCACTTTCGCGGTGCAATACGCTCCCACTACTGAAGAGTCTAAAAGGCACAAGAACAAGAGACGACCAGCACTGCCCTTCGTAAAGAAGGAAAATCCTCAGTTGCTGAAAGCTTTATTTGGCCTCACGTCCCTGCATTTGACCCCGGGGTCATGCCCCTGACACAAGCCAGTTTCAAGAGGAGGGCATGGGGCTGGCTACACGAGTATCCCAGCTGTCCGAGCTCTCTCGTGTTTCCGTCTGCTTCATCTACCCATCACGGCTGCCGGCACCACCCTCCGCATTCGGTTACTTCTGTCCTACGTGCACATTCTCTTGTCAGCTCTGTGAGCAGACACATCCGCTCTCTCTCCCCAGGCGCTGTTAGCACTACAGGGAAACTCTCTGAGCTGTGTAAGCGATTATCAAACGAATGATACAGAAACACAGGATGCTGCTGCCCAGGCTGTGACCCTGACACACAGAGACTTCTCTCTACTTCTGGAGTGGGTTCAAGAATGGCTGGTGTATGGAGCCAAAAGATTAGGCAGAGGTTAAGCTCCAGGAGCACTAGGTGACGAGAACGGCATTAATCCAGTCATGAGCTCAGCGTTCTTGTGGCAGTCACGAGTTGAAGCATCTGAGAGGGAACAAACGTTTAAAAGAGAATGTATCAAGAAGCATTAAATAGTCATCTTGAAAAAGAACAAAATCAAAGGGTGTATGCTTTCTGATTTTGAAACTTGACACAAAGCTACAGCATGATAGTGAGACATAGAGCAAGAGCGTAGAGAGCCCAGACAGGAACCCTTTAGTATGGCAAATGGGCAAAACCATTCAATGGGAGAAAATCAACTAAATGTGCTGGGGAAACTGGATCTCCACATGCAGAGGAGTGAATACCAGTAAATACCATTCACACAGTCTAACTCAAAATGCATCAAGGTTCTAAGCACAAGCGCCAAAACTCTAAAGCTCTTTAAGAAAAACAAGAGCAAACGCATCATGGCATTGGATTAAGCGATGCCCAATGTGGGAGTCTCCTAGACTGTTTTGAGTTGCTGTAAAACAGTACCCAAGGCTGGCATTTTACAAAGGTAGGAGGCTTTAGCTCCCTTATCTAGATACTCCAGAGCATGATGCTAGCGTCTGCTGGGCTCTCTCGAGGGCCCCAGAATGGAGCCAAGTCTTAGGGTTACTGTTGCTGTGATGAAACACCATGACCAAAAAACTTGGGGGGGGTTGTTTATTGGGGTTATTTCCAGAGCACTGTCTATCATTGGGAAGTCAGAGCAGGAACTCAAGCAGGGCCTAGACCTGGAGGCAGGAGCTGATGCAGAGGCCACAGAGGGGTGCTGCTTACTGGCTTACTCCACATGACTTGCTCTGCCTGCCCGGAGTGGCCCCACCTACAATGGGCTGAGCTTTCCCACGTCAATCACTAATTAAGAAAATGCCTTACAGGCTTGCCTACAGCCTGATTTTATTTCTCAACTGAGGCTCCCTCTCTGGTGACCCTAGCTTGTGTCAAATAAAATGAGACAGCACAACTGTCAGCTTGACACACAAACACATCACTGTTAAACCACCATGTTTCCTTTCTGGTTCATCCCTAAGGTAGCACACTAATATCAATACTACAATATAAAACATTTTACAAACTTAAAAAGTCCCACAGTCTTTACAAATGTAAACACTTTAAAAATTCAGTCGTCTTCTTTTTTTTTTTTTTATTCAGTCTCTTTTAAAACCTAAAAATCTCTTTTAAAATTCAGTCTCTCAACTGTGAGTTCTTGTAAAATAAAAAATAAATACTTTCTTCAGGAGGGAGGAACCAGGGCATAGTCACAATCTGAACAAAGCAAAAGCCAAACTACAAAAGTGTAAATAGCTAAATGTCCAATTATTTGGGATTCTAAACCCCTCCAAAAGGTTTGGGTCACTTCTCCAGCTTCACCTACTGCAGCACACACAGCTTGTCTTCTAGGCTCCAGGTGGCTCCACTGTTGCTGCTGCTGTTCTTGGCTGTCATCCCATGGAACATCTCCAAAATGCTGGGGCCTTCTGCTGCAACCGGGCTGCACTTTCAGCAATAAGCTCTCTAAGACTCTCTTCACGGTGCCAAATCTCAACTTTTCTGCGTGACCTCTTGAATCCTAAGCCTTCGACTGCCTCTGAGGCTGAACCTTTACCAACGGCCTCTCTTGGCCTCTCATGGTGCCAAGCCTCAGCTGCTCTCCACGACCCCTTCATACTTTCAAAACCAGTACTACCTGGATGATTCTTACACTGCCAAGTTCAGCTGCTATAGCAAAGTACCACCCTGACCACACCTGGAACACAGCTTCTGTGTGCTGACCCCAAGGAAACATTTCAAAGATTGCACCTCAATGATGTTGGTCTCTTCTTAATCACCACTAATTTCTTAGCTCCAGCTGACCAGCATCCATTGTCCCAGTAATGCAGAGATTTCAATTTAGTGGTGCTGGTCCCTTGTTAATCACAGCTAGCTGACCAGAATAACAGAATCTTAATTCAAAACAGCAAACAACCCATACAGTCTTTAAACTTCCCTCTGAAACTTCACAAGCCAGGCCTCCCATGTCTGCACTGATCTCAACATTCCAATCTTCCAAGTTCCTACAGAACAGCTCACTGAGCTCCCAACACTCAGTGGCTTTTCTAGCCCAAAGTTCCAATGTTTTCCCACAATCCTCCCCAAAACAACATGGTCAGGTTTGTCACAGCAATACCCCATTATCTTGGTACCAACCCATCTTATTTAGGGTTACTATTGCTAGATGGCCAAAGAAACTTGGGGAAGGAAGGGTAACTTCCCTACTCCAAGAGGGGTTACACTTCCACAACACTGTTGTTCACCACTGAAGGAATTCAGAGAAAAAACTCAAGCAGGGCAGAGACCTGGAGGCAGGAGCTGATGCAGAGACAGCAGAGGGGTGCTGCTCACTGGCTTGCTCAGCCTGCTTTCTTATAGAACCCAGGACCACAAGCCCAAGGATGGCACCGCCCAACCCATGATGGGCTGGGCCCTTCCCCATCAATCACCAGTTAAGAAAATGCTTACTTACTTTTTCTCAGTTGAGGTTCCCTCACCTCAAATGACTTTAGTTTGTGTCAAGTTGACATAAACCTGTTAAGCATAAACCATATGTACAGAAGTCTTGATGACAAGAAAAGAATCCAAAGGAGGTAGCAGACTAGGAGCACACCCTGGAGAGGAGGCAGAACCCTTGAGACCTAACCACCTTCCGTTACACCCACTTCATAAAGGCGTCAGTACCTCTCGGCACCACCACAACAGGGGCCAAGAATCCAGTGCATAAAAATTTGGAGGACACGATCAAAGCATAGCCAAACCTCAGAATTCTACCACGAGCCCCCAAACTCACATCCTTCTCACAATGCAAAATATAGTCATTCCATCCCCAGTAGATCCTAAGACCTTAGCTTGTACCAGTATGTCTAAAAAGTATATACCAGACATCTCATCTGAGACTGTAGGCAGAACCTGTCCAAGGTGAGCCTGTGAAAGCTTCCAAAGGACCATGGTGGGATAGACGCAGGGTGAATAGTCACAGACATATGCCCAATAACAGGGCCATAGCACCCCCCACCCTTCAACATCATAATGGGAACCAAGTGTCAAGCACACAAATACAGGGGGACAAAACATAGCAGAAACGATATTAAAATGCAGCATTTCCTTAGTCTTCCCTCTTCTCCTGACATTCCCCTTTCATCTTGGTGCTATCTGCCAATGATGTTTTCCACTGTAACTTCTATTTGATTCCCTGAGTTTTTCCTCCAACATTTCTGTTTCTTCCTCCCGAATCTGTGTGGGCTCCGGGATCACACTCAGGTCACCAGACTCACACGTCAAACACCTTTATCTGCTTGCCTTCTTGCTAGCCTGAGGAAAGATGATTCTAAAGTGGAACAAAATAGCTATGAGTGTTAATATTTTTTAAATCATGTATTTAAAGGGAGATCAGGGGGTGGATATGATCTAAATACGTTGTATTCATATATGAAGTTACCACAGAATAAGTTAAAATTAAAGAAGAAACTCTATAGTTAAAAAAAAATCAGAGACATCACCGATAAATAACCTAATGATACAACTCAAAGTCCTAGAAACACAAGAACTATCCAAACATTCCTTCATTCTTTGTGGCCAAATAAAACTCTGCTGTGCTCTTAACAGTAATAATAACGACGTTGGCATATATGCATGACACTTTCTTTATCCATTCGTCCCTCGATGGACATCTCGGCTGATTCCAAAACTTGGCAATTGTGATAGTGCTCCAATAAACATGGATGCACAAATGTCCCTTTGGAACACTGATGGACGGTCCTTTAGGCATACACAGGAGTGATATAGCTGAAAGCCGAGTTATATAATAATTGCTGTTCTAGATTCCCCCCCCCCTCAGGAATCTTCATATTGATTTCCACCGTGGTTGGACTGGTTTACATTCCAGATTCCACGGAAGACCCTACGCAGCCAAAGCAATCTTCACCAAAAGTAAAAATAATGCTGTAGTTATCATCATACCCTATTTCAAGCTGTACTCCAGAGCCACCAGGACAGGAAAAGGCACAGTGCTGGCAGAAAAGCAAGTACATAGACCAAGAGAGTAGGCGAGGGCCCAGAAGTAAGCTACACAGCTAAAGACGCCTAATCGGAAGACAAAAAAGAAACAAGGGAGAATAGTGAAGGAAACATAAATATCACGTGCTTTCTCTCATATGGATCTAGAATGTATGCATGTATGCATGTGTGTATGTTTTATGTGTGTATATATACATATGTGTATGTATTTGACATAGTAGCAGAAGCAGGACTATTATGGGGAATGAAAAGATCCAGCAGGAGCAGGGAGAGGGAACAGGAGAGGCTAGTGGGGGAGAATATGAGCAAAGTATAATTATGTGCATGCATGAAAATATAATGACCCTCATAATTTTTATGATGATGTTTAAAAATTAACTCTAAAAAAGAAGAAACTATAAAGGTTGTCCTTGGAGGAAGAAGAACAATGATCTGAATTGCAAGAGGAAGACATCTTTTTCTTTTTCTGACTGCAGTTTCTACTCCCTCCACCCCTCCCAGTTCCCTCTCCCCTTCTGTCTCCCTTCAGAAAACAGCGGGGCTCCCAGGGACATCAACCAAACATGATATAACAAGATACAACAAGAGTAGGCACAAACCCTAATATCAAGTCTGGACCAGGAAATCCAGTAGGAAGAAAGGGGTCCTAGGAACAGGCAAAAGAGTCAGAGACACTCCTAATCTCACTGCTAGGAGTCCCATGAAAACACCAAGCTAACAACCATAACATATATGCCAAGGACCTAGCGCAAACCCATGCAGGCTCTGTGACTGCTGCTGCAGGCTCTGTGAGCCCGTATGAGCCCTGCTTAGTTGATTCTGTTGATTCTCCTGGTGTCCTGGATCCCCTCTGACTCCTACCGTCTTTGCTTCCCCTCCTCTGTGGGGAGGGGCCCAGTGGAGACCTCCAATTTAGGCTCTCTCTTCACCTAATGTTTGACTGTGGGTCTCTGCATTTGTTCCCATCATCTGCTAAAGGAAGCCTCACTGGGACACCTTTTTCTTAATAGAGACCTGAGCAAGTCCACACAAATGTCAAATGCATTAAAACACCTAATTAATAGGATTGAAATAAACCAAGATAGAAAATTCAAGACAAGAATTTCCTGCCTTCCCACAGAATACTTTTCAGACAGAGGAGTAAGATATTAATTATTGTGGAATTAAATTATATAAATATATTTTAATTTATTATCTAAGTAAACATCTTAAAATGAAAAAACTACAACGCATTTGGATCTTATCCATCCCATCTCCCGACTCCTCCCAGAGTCATCTCCCCTTCTAACGTACTCAATTTGATTTCTTCTTTCTCCTCATCCTCCTGGATGTATGGCCTTCGCTGGAGCATGGTCAACCTCCAGAGCCCACACCCTTAAGGAAACTGACTCTCCCTCTCCCAACAGCTATCAATCACTGACAGCTACTTGTTTAGGGATGAGACTTAGTGCCCACCTCCCCTCTCTCTCCCCAAGCTGGCGTTTTGACTAGTCTGAGCCTGTGAAGGTCTAGAATACGTGGTTTCAATGACCGTAAATTAGTTTGAGCAACTGTCTTGCTATATCCAGGAAACATTGCTCTCTTGTAATTGTCCGCTTCCTCTGGCTCTTAGACGCTTTCTGTCCACTCTTCTGCAATGATCCCTGAGCCTTGGGGGGAAGCGTGAGATACAGAAGTTCCATTTGGGGCTGAGCATTCTGAAGTCTCTTTTACTCTGCTCCTCGACCGGTTGTGGGTCTCTGTGTTCGTTGCCAACTACTGCAACGAGAAGCTTCCCTGATGAGGGTTGACTGATACATGAATACATTTTTAAATAAAAGTTTCTAGGGCTATTAGTAGCAGCAGAATGTTTCCTGAGTGGGGGAGGGAGGGTGAAAAAAGGAAGAGGTGGGAAGAAAACATTAAGCAGCGGGTAAGTTGGGAGTAGAGAGAGACGGGTTGAATGGCGACTCGTGAAGAGGTTTCGAATAGAGATGAGTGATTTTAGTGTCTTATTCCAGTAATGGAAGGAATGTAATGGCTTCATCGCTCAGTGAGGGCAAAGCTGAGGAGCACGAGAGGAAGAAGAGCAGAGAGGGGTTTATTCTGTGCAGCAAGTAAGGGCAGCTCTGGAGGTAACTCTCAAAGCAGCAGCTTTCCCTAGCAAAGAAAGCAAGCAGCTTTGACTGGGGAACTCACGCATGTTTGGGTAGGAAAGCCTCTTTACCCCAGGGCCGGACTCCACGCCCTGTTCAGGTTCATGTGTCTCGTATTCGAAAAGTAAACAAAGGGCACGGCAGCAAACATCTCTGGGAGAGTTTTGTGTTGTAATGAGTTAAGCTTTCTTTGGATCCCTTCAAAAGAATATGTGAGAACAGCTCAGCGCTTTTGACTGGTCCGTGGAAGATTCTCTGAAGGGAAAATCAGAACACACTAAAGGCACTTTAAGAGTCATTTAAAGGAGCAGCAGGTTTTCCCTGAGTGTAACAGCTTGCTCCAGAAAGTGCCTTCCTAAGGCTACGGCACGTCAGAAGGGAATTGTGCTTGCTTACTGTTTTCCTAAAGCTTCTTTTTTTCCCTTGAAATCTCTATCTTTCTCTCTCTCTCTCTCTCTCTCTCTCTCTCTCCCCCCCCCCTTCCTTTTTGGATCTGAAAGTCTGTCATCTTCTCTGCAGAGTCGGAGGCAATGGGGGTTTTATCAGAAATACCAAAGGGATGTGAAATAGTATTTAAAAAAAATCTTGTCACAAGGGAGTGACTTCTTCCTTTTAGCTCAGATTTCTCTCCTTTAAGTGTGCCTTTCCCGCAGTCAGATAAACCCAGACGGCTAATGCAGCAGAAGGCAGGGAAGTTCCCAAGTGCTTTTCAGACTAAGCGATAATAATCTATGAGCCCATCACCCACTGCTTGTAAACAGAAGCCAAAATCATCAACTGGATTTAGGCTCGATCAATAAAGCCTGTCTCAACCGCTCATGGGCATCCTACAGCCTTCCTTCAGCCAGTCCATCAAAAACCAAACAAAAACGCTGCCCTCCGTCTTCATTCCATTTCCCACTGACAGTGCAGGAGAAAGGGCCCTGCAGAAGGGAGAGGAGGCGCCTCATTCCCACCCCCAGCCTCTCTCAGCCCACGCAACTTGGCAGGGATGGGGGGGGGCACAGACACCCAAACTCTGAGGGATGCACTTTTTTCTTTTTTCCTTCCTTTCTTCTTTCTTTTCTTTTGTTTGTTTTTTTATGGGGGGCTGTTGTGTTTTGTGTTGTTTTGGTTTTTGGAATAAGGTTTCTCTGTGGTAGCTCTGGCTGTCCTGGAACTCACTCTGTAGACCAGGCTGCCTCGGTCGAACTCGCAGAAATCCGCCTGCCTCTGCCTCCCAAGTGCTGGGATCAAAGGCGTGCGCCACCGCCACCTGGTTACACTTTTCTTTTTAAATGAATAGAACTCAGCCTAGACACTGAGTGGGACTCCCTTTGTCTCAGCTTGCTTTGTATTGCTGTGATAGTGACTAAACTATGGCTAAAAGCAGCTCGGGAGGAACGGGTTCATTTTCCCTTACAGTCTACAGCCCAACAAGGGAAACCAGGGCAGGGACTCACCGAAGGAACCTAGAGGCAAGAAATGAAGCCGAGGCCACAGGGAGTACTGCGTACTGGCTTGCCCCCTAGAGCTTGCTCAGCTGTCTTTCTTATACAACCCCGGACCACCTGCCCACGGATGGCACCGCCCTCAGCAGGCGGGGCTCCTACATCAATCATTAATCAAGAAAATACCCCCATAGATTTGCCTGCAGGCCCATTCGATGGAGGCATTTTCTCAGTTGAGGGTCCCTCTTTCCAAATGACCCTGGTTTGTGTCAAGTTAACAAACCGCCAACCAGCACACCCTCTAATAACCAATCTGTGCAAGCTGGAATCTGACCCAGATGTTAGAGGACCCAAGAGCCAGTGGAATAAAACAGAAGGAAGGACAGTGAGTGGGGAGGGAGGGGGAGGAGGATAGGGACAAGGAAGAGGAGGAGGAACCCTTTCCTGTTTATGCCCTGTGGATTTAAATTATCTCATTAAAGACATTATATACAAACAGGCTGGAGATGATTTCCAGGACTCCATCAGGGTCCTGACATCATTCCCATCTGAATACACAGTTTTACCACCAAGGCGTATGTGAAGAGCGATGGGTGTTGGCTTTTCCAACTAAACAAAAGTAGGAGAGGACTCGTGACATCTGATAGTCTACAGAAAAGTAAACAAGCCCAAAGAAGCTTCTAGACTCTTTATGGGGTTGGGATGGGGGACTACAGTAAGACAGGCGCAGGGAACATGGGGCGGAGGAGCCAGCCTCCCTCCAAAGTGGGGAAAGGGGTTGCCGACATCTGACACAGACCACTTCATGCAAAAGCAACCCAAACAAAAGCCAAACAAACTGATGTTTGTTTTCAGAATGGAAAAGCAAAGAATTTTTATCTGATCTGGCTGCACAAGCCTGGGGTAGAAGTACTGAGACAAAAATTAATACCACTGGAGCAAAGGAAGGAAACCAAGATGCTTCCTTTGTCTCTGACTCAGCTTTGTCCGTGGTTCTTCAGACAAGTACTCCCTTCTAAAATCCTGTGGTGAGTGAAAAGGAGTAAAACAAGCTAGAGAGATGGCTAGTGGCTAAGAGTGTGTACTGCTTTTTCAGAAAACCCGAGTTTGGTTCCCAACACCCCTGTGACGGCTCACAACTACCTGTTAACTTTAGCTTCAGGGAATCTGATGCCCTCTCTGCTGGCCTCTGCAGGCACCTGCACTCACACATGCATGCACACACACACAGAAATAATTGAAAAGATAACAAAAAGGGAGGCAAACATGGAATTCAAGTGGCCCTGTTCCATATCTGAATTCCTCCATGAGGCCATTGATGTGACATCTATATAAGATTAGGTTATCTGTTCTCTAGCCAAAAACCAAGCCATACCACCAGCAACCATCTCCCACTCCCTGCCAGCTACAGAAAGCTGCCATGACCTTGGCATTTTCCCAAAGGGTTCAGTCTTCTCCCTCCCCCTTGCCACTGAGAGCAATCCCAACTACCTACACCGAAGACAACCTTGAATTATATGTACAGCCTTCCTACCTTATGACTCCTGTCATGGAGGCTAGGTCACATGGTGTGACTAACTCCCCACCCCTGAAAACCCACAAGTGCAGGAAACTCCCTTTGCACTATGGAACTGAAAGGTTCGTCTCTTCCTTCTGGTCCCTTCATGCAACTATGGGATGTTGTTATACGCAATGAGCATTGCTGAGGCCTAGAAGAGCCAAACTGCCTAGAGAAGATTCTCGAACCCATCACACATCTGTAAGTTATGTAGAGAACGCCAGGATCCCAGGTCTTACGAGTTGTCACTCACGCTTGAGTGGGCTTTAGATGCTGCTGCTGCCTTTGAGCCATTTGTGCTCCTGTAAGCATCCCCTCACCCATCCTCCTATAAGTGCCTCAGTAGACCCCTTGGTTCATCACGTTGGACCTTGGTGATACCCTTATTTTGGTCTGTAGTTACTTCCCTATCTTTACTGGGTACACATGTGTTCACGTGGCCTCGGGAATAGTACTGCAGGACAGGGAAGCTCACTGACTGAAACATAATCAGTTCCCTTTTCCCAAGAGCTCCCCTTCCTCTTTTTGACCATACAGCTGAGACCCTGACAAAAACGTGCCCGAGATTAAGATGCTGACACTTTTCTCCTGAGGCTTCTCAGCTCAGGCGTGGCCATCTTCCCTGTGTCTTCACAATGCCCTCCTCCTATAAGGACACCATCATGTTGGATTTGGACCCACCCTGATGATCCCATTTCAATCTGAGGGTCTATGAAAGGACTGTCTCCAGACACGGTCACATTCTGAGCCACTGGAGATTACACATTCAACACAGATCTTGAGGGGACATAGTAATCATAACCCATCATGCCTGCGACCTCCAGATGTTGATAAAATGGTGCTGACCTGGCCTCCAGTGTTTGTCAAGGACTGTCCCTGCTGTGCTGTGGACTGGGATCTTGGCAGGTGAAATCCTCTATGAGTGACAGCTAAGAGGCACCCCTGTCTAACCAAGCCATAGTTTCTTGAGATTGGGCTGATGAGCAGGTAACTGGGTACCACCAAATGTGGCAGCACACACTGAGGCAGGGGAATACTGGTCATTTTACAGTGTCTCAGCCAATCAAACACCAACAGCAATCTCAGAGCCTCTCCCCCAAGTGTCATCTTTATAACCTCCCTTCTGTTCCTCAGCTCTGACAGACTCTCAGCAACACTTCACACTGCTTTCTTGCCTGGGACAGCACACTCATTGTGGTGCAGGCTTGAAGGCCTCACCTTCTAACCAGATTACAATGTCCTTAATTCCACTGGACGCGAACCCACAGACCTGCCTGTGGCAGGTGACCTCTGAACATGCAGTGCGCTGGGTTCTGGGAGAATCAACTTGATGGTATCTAGAATCACCCGGGAGATGGGCTTGGGGGCATGGGTGTGGAAAAATTACTTTGATTATGTTAATTGTGATGGAAAGACCCGCCCACTACAGGAGTCACCTTCCCCTAAGTAGGGAATCCTGAGCTGAGAGTGGAGAAAGCGATCCGAGCGCTTGCATGCATGCATGCATCATCCTCTCCTTCTGATTACGGATGTGAGGTCAACAGCTGCTTCAGGCTGCTGCCTTGACCTCCCTGCCATGATGGATGGCATGGTGAGATAAACCCTTTCTCCTGTAAGTTGTTTTGGTCAGCGTATTTATCACAGCCACAGGAAAGAAAACTCAGCAGTGGCCAGGAAGATGCTAAGCACTTGAGTCACATTCAGCTTCTATGGGATGGGAAGCATGACACCAGAGACACGGAACGGAGCCATCATCACTCATCTCTATCCACAAATACCAACTCAAAGGAAGGCCTTTCCCAGCATACTATTGGTATCAACAAAGAGCCCACACCTTTCTGTGCAAGAGTATTTTTTTCTGGTTGTTTCTGCTTACTTAGCATTGGGGAAAAAATGGCAAGATACCTGTTAATGGAACAAAGGACATTGGAGTGAAGACAGCGGGGAGAGAATGAGAGAAAGAGGGCTGGTCAGTGGCTGCATCGGGTGTAAGTTTGTGCTGTGGGCCCAGGAGAGGCCGTGGGAATGTTCGCTGTCCTCCCTGGATTGCACTGGTCAGGGACACGTGTGGGCTCAGGCGGGATCTTTCTGGCAGCTCACAGGATGACAGGAATCTTCTCCCTGATGGGGGAGGGAGGTGCTGAATCTCCCCCAAGAAGCTTCTTCTCTGTTTCTTCCTCATCCTGAAAATAAAATGGGAGGAAGAAATCAATGTATGGGAGAAAAGCATGAGGGTGGGGTTAGCTTCATCAATGAATGGAAGAAAAGCGTGAGAGTGTGGTTAGCTTCATCATTAAATGGAAGAAAAGCGTGAGCAAAGGGTTAGCTTCAACACTTGAAAGCAGCAGAGGAAATGAGGGACAGGAATCAACAACAGGAAGTGGGGATCTAGCAAGAAGCATGAGGAGGCAGAGCCAAGGAGTGAGACGGGAACCTGGACAGAGTGGGAAATGAGAGCGAGGGAAGGCATGGAGAGGCATCTGGCAGCAGAAGTCAGCCGGGACATAGGATGGGGGGGTCACGCTCCCCAGGCAGTGAAGGATGAGTGAGTCCCAGGACTTCCCAAGTGTTCACCCTCGTCTTCACTGCCCCGACCCGAAATGCCCAGCAAGCCCCTTCCTGGGTACTCACCAGGGTCTGGGAGCTCCGGCCACACATGCTACGGAGACTCAGTCCCAGGGAAGCCAAAGCCACAACAATCTCCAGGATACAGACGATTGTGAGCATGATGCAGAATGCTAGGAACATGTTCTAGAGGCAAAGGAGGAACAGACTCGGTCAGAGTCGGCCTCCGGATTCATACCACCACTGTACCAAAGCCACACTCAGTGCAGACCCTGTCAAACAGATACTTCCCACCAAGGCATGTGATGTCTTCTAGGGAGGGGGTGGCCACCACTTCTAACCTGCCTGTTCAACTGGTGGAAATGACACCATACCAGTGTCATGTCAAGGCAGCCCTTCCCTGGCCTGGCAGTTTCTATTCCTGCCTCTTGACAAGCTTACCATACTCCCCGCCTGGGACCTGACCGCTATTCTAAGAAGCCAGAGACGCGTGAAGAAGGTTCTCAGGCTGACAGCCTAGCTGAGTCCCAGCCAAAATCCACATCATCTGCCCACCGCGTGAGTGCCTCAGCATGGATGCCCAGCCCCAGTGAGCCTTCGCATGACCATATCCACCGTCCCCACCTGCAACTGCAGAGGGAAACTCAAGTGTGAACTGTCTAAATCCAGTCAACCCAGAGAACTGTGGGAAATATGAATCAAGAGCTTAAAGTCACCACATCCGGACACGATTTCTTATGCATCAATAAGTCAATAATCAGGAGAGCCATTCAACAGACATGACAGAGGGGTGGTCTTCAGTCTGTTCTCCTACCACCTTTGACTCAGGGAATCTTCATGCACAAAGGTCTAAAAAATGTCCTCAGCTTGAATGGCAACTTCCTAACTAAAGGCCTAGGGTGAGGGCTAAGTTCACAGAGCCGTCATCCCTACCCTCCAAGGCGCTGGTCCCCAAGATCAAGGGGTGCGATGCATCCCCAGAAAACCACACTCACCATCATCATGCTCAGAAACGATCTGCAGCTCTCTAGCCTCCAGCTGGAGTCATCTGTGAATCCGTACCCACTGCTAGGTTGTAAGGAGTCACACGTGGTAATGATCTCGAAATAGTAGTAAACACTTGTTTGCCAGACTAAGCTCCTCACACCCAGAACAGTAGCAGCCGCAGCTGTAGCAATGCAAGCCAGGATGAGCAGACATGATACATGCCCCTAGAAGAGAGAGTTCCAGATGCGGATTCTGCTCAGTGACCGAGTCACGGAGCTGCAGCCTCAAACCTGCCGGGGCAGGGATCCCCTCCCAACCCTCCTGGAAAGACTCATTTTATTGGCGACTAAAGGATAAAAGGTAGAAAAGTGCAGAAACGCTAGTCATTTTAAGGGTGTAGATGGACAGGGCTGTTGAAGAGGGAGCCCAAGACTCACGGACTGTTTGCCCCGTCGTTTCTCATGGACAATGATACCAGCTCCGGCTAAAATGGCCTGGAAAGAGAAGACACCAGGAAAAAAAATGGCCTCCAGTTTACTATCCTAGCTAGGTCTCCTCTCACCCTTCTTCCACCAACAGCTCCTGAACAGCCCAACTAAAGCAGGGTTCAAAAGGCAAGCAAGACAACAAAAGAGCATCATATGAGCAGACACTTGTCACCAACATCCTGCCCTTCCCAACCCTAGCTAGAAAGGAAAAAAATGGGCATCACGTTCTCTCCTAAGGCAACTGTTTCCTTTTGTCTCACTGAGCTCCTCGCCAGCTCCTTACTTACCACAGACCCTGCCCAGAAGGCACAGCCAGAGGCACATAGCTCAGTCCAGGGCCCGAAGTAGATGCACACCCCAAGAACACAGCTCACAAGCCCCAGCAACATCTGGGTCACCTTCGAGACAAGAGGGAAAAAATCGACTCCCTTCGTATTCCAAGGATAACTGCACAGCTGAAACCCAGGTGGTGGGCTTCACACTCTCCTCTGCTTTGGCCTCCCTGCAGCTCTTATTCTGGAAGGTTCTGTTCTAACATCCATCAAGCCACAATGGCCTTCTTTGCTCTCCATCCTCTTCAGGGGGCCCTGGCTATCTCTTTCACCCCATTTCCTGACATCATCACTTCATGCCGATTCTTACCATTTTCATTTCCTTCTCCCTCAGGAATATCATCCTGTCAAATCCCGCACCTGACCTCAGGGTCTAACCTGCCCTAACTCCTCATCTCTAAACACCCTGGGTGGGGGGGTGGACACAGGTGTGGTGCTGAGGGACTGAGGATGAGCATGTAGAGACATAGATGAGCCCTTGGGTTCAACCCCCAGGGCCAGATAAAACTGGACAAGGTAACCCATGCCTACAAGCCCAGCATTTGGAAAGCAGAGGCAGGGGTTTCAGAAGGTCGAAGACATCCTTGGCTACATAACTAATGAGAGGTCAGCCTAGACTGCATGAGCCCCTGTCTCAGAGAAAAAAAACAAAATATACCAGTGAGACCCCTTTATAGAAAGAGGTGTGGCTACAGATAGCCTACCCTGAGGGCCATGCCAAAAGCTGAGGGCAGACTCTTTAAGGAATCGTCCCAGCCAGTAGTTAAGCAAGGTACATTTAAAGAGCTTTCCCAATAGGCTATCCTACTGTGTGATGCTCTCCACTGCCCAATCCCACCCACCCTTTTCATCTCACTGGTGTGAGCCCCAGTAAACCATGGACATCCCTAACTCTGGTAAGCACCTTCTTCCTAGAAAACCCACTGTCACTGACTCTGTACCCCATCTGCATGTCCTTCTATGAAGCCCTACACCCCAAGGACAGCCTCTCCTGCTTTCCAGGGTTCTTATCATCCTCTCTGAACCTCTGCATGTTTCTGGTCTTATTTCTTCCTTACACCCTAAATCCATCGCATCCCAAGTTAGGGAGACACACTGGAAAGATCTTGAGTACTGTTTCTCCTCTGTACTCCCACTCTGACACACAATGCAGAACCTGGATCCTTCTTACCTGGGCTCCTCCTGGTTCTGAGGCAGCCCGAGCCCAGTTTGTGCTCAAAATTCCTGCACAGAGGCTGGCTCAGAACTCCTAACCCTGTCACTCTAAGCTTTCTGCAAAAAGGCTCCTGTTCAGCCTTATTGGCGGCTCCTTGTAAATCTGCTACCTTGTCAATCCTTTTCTTTCATGTCCTGCTGCTCCCTGCCCAAGCCCAGCCTGTTCCACTCAGGGCCTTGCTCAGACACCAATTCCTCAGGTGTGGGGCTCCGTGCTTGTGTCACCCGGATCTACCGTTAACGCCAACTCGTCTGTTGAGCAGTTTTAGGTGGTGGCTCAACCATCCTCTCTGCCTCTTCCTGAAGGGCTTGGTTAATCTTGTATTGCACCTGCGGCCCTCAGCCCCCACGGATTCAAGGGAACGACTGCACTGACAGCCCTGAAATTCTTCTCCTGGTTGCCTCTGGCAGACACTGCCCTCTCCGCACCGAAGAAGAGGTTGGTAATTCTGCTCCACCCAAATCTCTGCAGAGACATTTCCAAAACCTGTCCCCAAATGTGAGGGGATGAGTGAGCTCCTGTGCTCCTCTCTGAGGATTCAACCCACTCTCCTTTGCATCCTATGGAAGAGGAGAGGCCCCACCCCCTGCGCCACCTCCTTAACCCACCAACCGCTCCACTCTTACCCCTAGAGCCAGCTGCCCGTGGCTGATGCTGGCCTCAGAGGGCTTAGTGTCCTGGCTGATGCTGGCCTTGGACAGCCCAGTGTCCTGAGAGCGGGAGAGAAACTTCTTCAGGGGGTCCATAGTTCTCAGCAGCTGCATCAAAGCTGACTTGTGGTGGACGTGGATGTTGATGTGAGTGGACTGGGGCAGTGCGGAGACCACTTGGACTCCGTTCACAGTCACCGTGGTTTGGGTCATCTTTCCTGGTGGGGAAAACAACAGAAAAGGGTGAAGTATGGGGACTAGGAAAGGGAAAGCAGAGTGACTAATGGACCAAGGTCAAAAAGATATCGATGTCACAGGGGCCTTGATTTGAGATTCAAGTCACTGTTGGAGCCTTTCTGCATGCACAGTCCTGGGCCCCTTCCCCAGCGGACTAATGAAGGTTATTGGTTGAATCTGCGATGTTCTCCCAGACTTATGTGTTGAATGCTTGGTCCTGGCTGGTGGTGCTTTGTGGGGGGAAGGCGGGGGGGGGGGCTGTGGAAACTTAGGCAGTGGGGACCAGTTGGAAGATGTAAGTCAATAGGGGTGTGCCTTTGAAGAGCATCTAATCTCTCTCATTCATTTCTCCCCCTCCCTCCCCTTCTCCCCACTCCTTCCTAACCACCTCCTGAGCAGCCTCTAACTACACACTCACACTGCCCTGACATTCTGCCTCTCCTCAGGCCCAGAGCGATGGGCTGATCTCAGCTCAAAACCTCTGAAACAGAGAGCCACAAATCAGGAAGTCTACCCTCCTTCGAGATGTTTTCCTCAGATGTTATTCCCCGCCACAGAAGGCTGTCTAACACAGCTTGGCTTGGATCTAAGTGGGACAAAAAATAAAACTAAGTTATCGTAGCAAGCGTGCATGCTATACTGTCTTATGCCTTCTGCACTTTTGTGTGTATTTGCATAGTGTGTGTGCACGCGTGTTGGCATGTGTATGGGCAACAGATGTGTATGTATGCGCACATACGAGTATAAACATGCATGCAGAAGCCCCAAGTTGGCATGGCGTGTTTTCCTTGGTTGATCTCTGCTTAACTGAGGTGGGTTCTCTCAGTTAAACGCAGAGCTTAGCTCGCCAGCTTGCCCTGGGGGTGCTGTCTCCACCTCCCAAGTGCTGGGATCACAGGCCGCCATCATGCCTGCTGGGCTCTTACATGGTCCTGAGATCGCTAGGCTGGTCCTCACACTTACGACAGCAAGCTGTTGTCTGCTGAGCCGTCTCCTTGGCCCTCTTTGCAACTTTGTAACTTACTGCAAACACAGCTACAATCAATATAGAATGTACGCTATAGAACACTTGTATATTGCAAAAGCTCCCTCCTGCTGTGTCGGCACACGCCTTTAATCCGGCACTCAGGAGGCAGAGGCAAGTGGAGTTCTGCTAGTTGGAGGATAGCCTGATCTACACAGCAAGTTCCAGGGTAGCCAGGGATACAAAATGAGATCCTGTCTCAAAAATAAAATAAAGTAAAGTAAAACAAAATTGAAAAAAAATTTAAAAATTCCCCAATTACACCCCCACCCCCACCCCAGCAGATCCTCTTCCCCTTTGCAGTTTGGCTTCTGAAGGTTTTTTGTTTGTTTGTTTGTTTGTTTTTGTTTTTTGTTTTGTTTTGGCAAGTCTTTCATCGTGAGCAAGGTTGGCTGCCTTTCTATTTTCTAAGGGCAACTTTTATTTCTTCTTTTGTGAGCTCTTTCTTTTTATACTTCCTGATTTTTCTCATAAAAGTCTTTGTATATTTGAAAATTACCATTGGCGATATGCACGAGCACTCGCACACCTGCACGAACAGGTGCGAACACATGATTTTAAAAGACGTGTTGACCTGTAGACCGGATGTCAGAATTTGGTAGATATGAAGCAAGGACCCGTGGTGCTGGTCCGTGAACTAATTTCTGAAGAACAGTTTCCACTGCGGCATACACCACCTTCCTCCCGCTGACTAGAAACCCGGCTCTGAGTGTCCATGGGGCCTTGGGCCCACGAGGTCATCGTTCTCCTCCTTACCTGAATGTCTGATGGCCCCCTCACCACACCTACTGTTCTAGTCACCATAGAGTCAACATCTGCCTGCCCGAATCCTGACTCTCCCGTTACTGGTTCAGAACTATAATCAGTTGCCGAGCCCCAAAAGTAATTCTGCACAGGGGACTCTACCGGGCAACCTGGTAAAGTGTCGGTTCCAACTGGATATTAGTAACCAGTCCAGTCTCACCTCCCTGTGCACTCATTTGGAGTCTCCCCACACCACAGAGCACTTTTCATCCCCACTCACCTGGGCACCCCTGAGTTGAAAGGACAGGTGTTCCACAGCTCCTCAGGAGGAAGGGAGGGACTCGGACTTCTTCACAGAAGCACAAATGAAGGCCCAGGGTTCTCACTTTCCCTTGAGGTTCCAAGAGTCAGGAATAAAATCTCAGTCCTGTCTGTGTTTCTGGCCCCCCTCCAGGCCCCCAGCACCACCCCTGTCCTGGCCCCTCCCTATCCCTGTGCCTCCTCTGCAGAGCAGGAGCTAAACCCTTAGGCACCAGGAAACCTCTAAGCTCGTCACTTCTGCCTCCTCCCAGGGCCCAGGAACAGAGAAAAGAAATACCCAGGTCCTTGCCCCACAACCATGCCACCTCAGCTTGATCGCAAAGGCCCCACTCTCAGAGCACAAAGCAAGCCCCAGCCTTGGCCCTGTTTACAGTCATAGCCTCTGTCCAATATGTCCCTCCCTCCCTAGAGTCCTCCAGGAAGGCAGTGATGGAAGGAGAAGAGGCCTCCTGGGCCAGGATGGAGCTTCAGAAGTAGACTTGGAGACTCCTCCATAGAGGGGTGCTCCAAGAGGGGCTACCCTGGGGCTGTGAAGGGCCCTGCCTCACCTGCGGTCCTCTGAGAGAGGTGGGGCTGGAACAGAGAGGTCTGGGAGGAGCTGACTTAGAACTGATGACCCCACAGTGTAGATAAGAGGGAGGAGAGCAGGAAGAAGGGGTGGAGGGATGGGGGGGCCTGACCTGGAGTCGCTCAGTTTCCCAGCATAGCTGACATAAAGGGGCCCCACTTGGGGGGTTCTATCTGGAGTAGATGTTCAGCAGGGATTCTGGTGACACGGGGACACACATACACCCAAGATGACACAGGCCCACACTTGCTCAGAACGCTCTAGTGCTGATGGGTAGGGTAGGGTACTATCAAAGAAGTCCACAGGACTGATCGGGGCCAGCCCCAACAGCCCCTGTGCCTACCTCATTCACCTTCTCCAGCTCCCGAGTGCCCAGTGAGGAACTGACTGATGGAAAGCCCCTGAAGGGGCCCTGGCCCCAGCTGCCTGCCAGGAAGTACTAAAGTCTGGTCATCTTCCCTCCCTTTCTGGCTCCCACCCAATATCTTCCTCCTGCGGGGTTGAGGCTCTCAACTATAGCCAGCACCTCCCTGTGCCCCTCAACCCTCCCTGTTTCATACCCCCTGATCCCAGAGGAAAGCAGGTAAGACAGCCCTCCTTGTCCGATCCTGATCTGGCCGGGGCGCTCCTTCTGAGAATCACTTTGGCATAGCCCCTTCCCAGTCCACCCAGCTCCTTCCAGTCTGGCTCCCTTGGACCTTGCTAGGGAAATGGACGGTCGCACTGCGATGTGCCTCCAGGAACAGGTATGGTCTCCATCTCTGCCACTCAGTCCTGTGGGGACATGAGCAGTCGGTGCTAAGGGCTCATCCAAGGAGACGGAGAAGGTCTTCAGGGTGATGTGGTCCCTGGGACCCTGATAGGGAAGAGTTATTGCAATGGAAGCTTATCGGGTGGCTAGTGGGGGCAGCTGTTTAAGGGGAATGGGCTATGACCTGGGGTCAGAGAACTCTGGGAAGAAGAGGAGCGAGAAGAGAGAGACCCAGTTAGGGATAGGGTGGAGAGGTAAGGCTTAGGGCACTGCTTGATCCAGACATCAGGCCTCTGAAGGATGCGGCAGGGGGGCACCCAGCAGGTGCCGGGTATTATGGAAGTCCCAGCAGCAGCAGGCTTCCCTAACAGAGCACTCTCCAAGAGAGATTAGGGGTACAGCTCCATAGCCAGGACCAGCCTTTCTGAATCACCAACTCCCACCCCGAACTCCAATAAAGCCTCTGAAAATCTGCTAAGTACTCTTCTTGCCCTTCCTTTTCTCCCTCACAGATGTCCACAGATATGGAGACTCCAGACGTTGGCGAAGCGGCCCCTGCGGCCCCTGCGGCCCCTGAGGCCCTTGCGGTCCCTGAGACCCCACAACCTACTCACATTGACATACACATCCATCAGGAGTCTGCTCTGCTCAAACTCCTGCTGGCAGGCTGCTCTGCACTTCGGCTCCCAGCATCTGCCTCCACCAGGAGCCTGGACAGCAGCAGGCTGCTGGTGGCCTCCTGGGTGAGAGTAGCTGCGTGCTTCTTGAGCCAGGGGAGGGACACCCAGTCAGGCTAAGGAAAGGTCCCTGTCCTTGTCTGCCATACTTTCCTCTGGTCTCCCTCTAGGCCTAAGATATCGAGCTGGTTTTATCTTCTTCTTTGAAATCGCTCCGCGCTGTGGGTGCAGTCAGCTGTGAGTTAACAGGTGTAGCCACTACTGAAGATGTGTGTTCTCAAGTCCTCTCTCTTCTAGGTGGTACAGATCGTGCTGGGGGTCCTGAGCGTGGTTCTGGGTGGAATCCTCTACATCTGCTATTTCTCAGCCCTGAATGGCTCAGGTGCCCCCATCTGGACTGGAATTGTGGTGAGTATGGCAGCGTGAAGGGCCAAGGCTGTCAGAGGGGACAGGGATGCGGTGCAGGAATGTTCTCTTGGCTTCCTGCACACCACCACCATTGATGTGTCCATCACTGAATGTGTAGCCAAACAAGACCTGATGGCATAGGCCAGTTTGGTGCTTGTGTGTATGACCGAAGTGAGGGAAATGGTTGCCTGTGCAGTCACAGGTCAGCTCTGTCTCTTGTCCCATGCTCCCCCACCAGGCTAGCCTTGACTCCTCAGTCAAGGCTCTAAGGGCTTACCTACCTCTGATGCCTGCCTCGAGACAGGGAGGTGGAACATGCCAGGCAGAAAGCACCACCTTCTGGCTCTCCTACTTCCTTTGCGTGTCCTGTGGGGATCCTGGGATGGATTCCAACAGATGAGTACTATTGTCTCTAGTGAAAGCTGGTTGGGTTGAGAATGGTGGGCACAGAGAATTTTCAGACAGACACATACTCTCAGGACAGCAAAATATGTACATTTATTGAGAGGAGAGATTGGGGTAACTGTGCTAACCTATCCAATGGCAGAAATATACGGATTATATGGAATAAAATCAAATGGGATCAGGACACAAGTGTCCGCTGGGCGGCACCGGACTTCCCACTCTTCTACCCAGTCAGATGGATCCAATGGCTGCTAAGACAAATGTCTGGACCCAAGGCTGCCTAAAGTCACATCCTGCACTGACAGCTTTTCCAACAACTTGGAATTTTTGACTCACAAGATCCTTTGAATGTTCATGAAGAACCTAGTGAGACTTTAAAAATAAGGTTGTAGGGCTGGACCAAAAGGTTCACACCTGGATTAACCATGTGCGCTTAGGGGTCACTAAAGCAGTGCCTTACAGATGTGCTGCAGGCTCATCACCCTACACAGCTGTTCCAGCACAGACAACAACATGGCCAAACACCTGCGAGGTAGATGGGATGGTGTAGGCCGTGTGGCTGGAACTACAGATGCAAGCCACAGGCAGAGGATTAACGGGCATTTGTATTTCCTATGCTCACCCTTCTGGCTCAATCTCTCCCCAGGCTATGCTAGCTGGAACTGTTGCCTTCCTTCACAAGAAAAGGAGCGGTACCTTCTGGGTGAGTCCCAAACCAGCCAAGACCCAGGCTCTGCCTCAAGGCGATGCCTGGCTTCCTGCCCCATCACACACAGGCTGGGTAAAACTGAATCTCTGAGGTCTCCCGCCATCTCCTCCTCTACCTAGGCCCTGCTGAGGACCCTTCTCGTACTGGCAAATTTCTGCACTGCTGTGGCCGCCATCGTTCTGGGATCTCGGGACTTCAATAATTTCCGATGGCACTTCTACCGTAACATCTGTTTAGAAGACTCCTCAGGTCGTTGGCACAACAAGCCCTACAGCACCCCAGGTCCCCAAGAAGCTGAGAGACTAGGCCTGTGCACATCGTACATGCGCATGCTACAGGTAAGCGTCCACGGAGAAGGGCAACAGCAGATAGTGCGGGGAGACCAGGAAGGGCAGGAGAAGGTACTCCGTGAGCAGTAGGTCCCCCTGTCCCTAGTCTTGGTGATTGTTCCTAAAGATGCAAAATTGAGCAAACCAGAAACTGTTCCCACTTGCTGTGGGTGTGTCACATACTGTTTAGAAAGAAACCCTATCCGTCACCAGCTACAAGTGACCCAGGATTGCCAACGTGGCAAGGGTTAGCAGCATGTTAAATGTATGTCCTCCCCGAGGCTGACCGAGGAAAGTGGGAAAGGGTTTCTGCTGAGTTCTACCCCCTGGATCTACGATCCCTCCCCATCCCAGAAGCTGTGGACTTGGAGATGAGGGTTTGAAAGTGACCCTTGTTAAGAGAGAGAGAGAGTAGAGAGGGGCAGGGGAATGGCCATCACCCCAGCACCCTCACTCCAGCACCCCTGTCTTCTTCCTGCGTTCCCAGACCCTGATCATAAGCCTCCAGGCAATGCTCTTGGGTGTCTGGGTCCTGCTGCTCCTGGCATCTCTCACCCCTGTATGTGTTTATGTCTGGAAAAGATTCTTCACAAAGGAGGTGAGTCCCTTCATCAGTGTGTCTGGGGGCAGTGGCGCTGTTCAGATGAGACATGTACGCTTAGGGAAGAAAGAGGCTACTCCCGTGAGTCCCAGGAGAACCATGTCTTTCTGCCCCGTACCACACAGTCCCTGTTTCCAACCAATATCCCTAGACAAAGACCTGAAGAAGCCATAGAAGGCCACATTTATCACATGCCTTGGAGCTTTTTCTCAGGGGTCCTATACAGCTGAGATTGGCTCTGGCAGGCTCCAGAACTAGCTGCCCAATAGCAGAGAACCTTGCTTTCCCTCCTCTCCTCATCGCTAATGTCTTGTCCTGGTCTTTTCCTTAGAAAACAGATGAGAAGAAACTGCTGGGTGCAAATGTGATCTAGCCCCACCTCTCCTCTTGCTCTGGGTGTCCCTTTTCCAGAGTTCCAAAGAAGATTGGACGGGAGCAAAAGACTCTACCCCACTGCCGGGTTCATGCCCACTGCCTGGCTTCCCCCAGCACCGCAGCAGCTCACAGAAGCGCTTGCTCATCTCTCCCTTCCCCCACCATCCTGTGCATAGACATGATAATAAATGCTCATGTTATTGCTAGCAGATTCTTGCTTTGTTACTCCAGGGAATTGTTACCGACCGGGTAGGGGGGCAGGGAAGTAAGCCTAGATATGATGTTCCCCACATAGCGCCAACCTCCCATCCAGATCTAGAATCATGCAACCTGAAAGCAACCCAATGGGTGTGTGGGGTGCAGGGGGTGCGATTTCTGATCTAAGAAGCTGGATGTTTGGTAGTTGGACAAACAGGTTTTTATTTTTACTGTTGAATGAAATTAAAACACAGGCATCAACAGCAGGATAGAGTCATTTCAGAAATTTCGCTAATTTATTTTGGGGTTGTTTAAGTTGAAGACTTACTCTGTAGCCCAGGCTGAACTTGAACTCATGATCCTTCTGCCTCAGCCTCCTGAGTGCTGAGATTACAGATGTATACCATCATCCTGGCTCTGAAAACCTTTTTGTTTTTTTAAGTTGGCTATACAATGATATAGTGAGATAAACCCCAGATTATTTGTTCCAAAAATACCTAAAACTTTAGGACAACATACGACTCACATATTTAAAAATCCCCAATATCTATACTATCATGAAAATAAGAACAATCTCAGGACATAATGGAAGCAGGGGGATGACTCCAGAGAGCTAAGTCTTGAGTCGGTCTATGTTAGGGTTCCAAGAGTGCCTGCACATTTGGGGTTCCCCCTGAAAGACCCACAGGGCTCAGAATGTGTTGATATTCATAGGCTAGCCTATAACATCAAAAAATACATCCCAGAATCAAATGGCAGAAAGACATTCTAGGGCAGTGGTTCTCAACCTTCCTAATGCTGTGACCCTTTAATACAGTTCCTCACGTTGTGCTGACCCCCAGCCATAAAATTATTTTCATTGTTACTTCATAACTGTAATTTTGCTACTGTTAGAAACTGTAATGTAAATATCTGATTTGCCGATGGTCTTAGGTGACCCCTATGAAAGGGTCATTCGACTCCCAAATGTGTTGAGACCCACCAGTTTAGAACAACTGTCCTAGGCAGATTCTAGGGAAACCCAACGTGGTTTCTTATATTCCCCTCCAGTGAGAGGCCACACAGGTGCAGGCTGGCTGCTGCCAGAGAAACTCATGTAAGGTTCTGAGACAAGGATTTTACTGAAGGCTGGACACGGGGATGCTTGCACTCTCTCTCCACTTGAACAGACCCCACTATTACAGACTCCCAGTGGGGAAGCCAGTGTTCTAGTAAGATCCCATTGCTTGCATAAGCTAGGCAAGCCCATACTGTGGAATTTGGTGTCTGGGCCTACAAACCCACCCAGTCAGCAAAAGAACATTCTAAAAGCCAAAATCTAAGAAGAGAATCAAAGCTGCCCACTGTGATGAAGAGGGTAGAGGTGGAGAAGAAGAGGCTGAAACAGCAATGGGCAAAATGGGCTCCGAAGATAATGGGGATGCTGCTGACCCCAGGAAACAGAAGACCTGTGAGGGGGAAGAACCAGCAGAACAGACAAAACTAAACTTCAAAACCAAAAGGCCACTGTGACCTTTTCACCTTCCACTTCCCATCTCAGAATCTAAATGTGGTCACCAAATACGCAGATTCACCAACCCCCTTGCCGACATGCAAACTCTACCACCCTAGCACCACCACAGCACAATTTCGCAACAGGAGGGGGAAAAAAAGAACCAAATTTCTCAACATTCTGCTTTTTATTTTTCTTAAAACTACTTTAAAGGGGGAAATTTGTTTCTCTCGTTTACATCATGTATGTTTGGACAGGTTGTTAGAAGTCATGACTCAGGCGACTGAACCGGCCTTCAGAGTATTCTCTGGTTCTCTGTCCTGAATCTATACTGTGGGACTGTTCAATATACTCTCAAAGAAGGAAAAGAAAATCTTTCTTAAAAAGAAAGAAAAAAAAGCAAGCCCTTGGGGCTGGAGAGATGGCACAGTAGTTAAAAGTGTGCACTGCTCTTGCCAAGGACCTGAGTTTTGTTGGGATCACCCATGTCAGGCAGGTCACTGTTACTCCAGCTCCAGGGGATCTGACACCCTCTGCTGGCTTCTGTGGGCACTGCACTTCCATGCAAATACACACAAACATACACATAAGCTTTAAAATACCACTTTTTTCTCCTTCCTGTCTATCAGGAAGTGGCTAGTGAATACTTCTGCCACACATTCCTGCTGCCATGATGTTCTGTCCCAGTGCCCAGCAACAATGAATGAGCCCTCTGAACTACAGGTCCCAAAGTTTTCCTCCTTAGAGAACAAAGGGTAAAACAATGGCAGAAATAATCTTATTCTGAGCATTCCAAGAACCTTCTTCTTAGATCAAAGAAACTAAAAAGAGTCTCCAAATGAAAACATAACCTTCTTCCTTCAAACTTCTAGAACAAGCATTAGGAAAACCTATCTAAAATGATGAGTGTGTCTGACCTGTGCAGACACTGCAGAAGGTGTGTGTTCAGTGCACAGGGACAGCAAGCCATGAGCCCTGGCAAAGCCTGGCATTATTCCACAATCTTAATTCTTTCTCTGTTCCTTTCTCCATGTGCCCTAGACGTCGATTGGGTACATTGCTTCTCAGAACAAAGATTGTTTCTCAACTTCCTTTGGTGAGTTGATTCTAGTATGCAGATTAGGAATTAGTCCTATGTACACCTCTTGGGAAGCAGACAATGGAGACGTCCCCTGTGGTCTCTTTTATGGCCCCAGAGCAAGCCACACTGAGGTGATTGCAGTGGGGAGGGAAAGTATGATCCATACACAGCACTGGGATCCTGGGATGCCTAACTAGACAACTGTGTGTAGCGAGATGCTTTGCCAAGAAGTTTTTGTACTCTGCAGCCTTCCTTATGGCTACACGCCACTTGGACTTCTGGGAACAGCATGTGTGGGGAGCTATTTAAGAGAGTGTGTTCAGTTGGAAAAGACAGTTGTTTGGTGACAGGGGAGACAGTAAGCTGACAGTGAGATCCAGAAGCTGATGATAGGGAAGGCAGGCAGAAACAAGGCTCAGATAAAGACAGTTCCAGAGAATAAGAAAGAAGGCAGAGAGTTTCTGAGAAGCCTGACAGAGGAGAATAACTAAGATAACTGGGAAAAAAAGGTTAACAGGATAAAGGATTTTAGAAGTTAGTCTAGTCCTCCAGGTTTGGATAGATTAAGACAGCCAGAAAGGGCTGTAAAGAATTCTTCCTTCCTCTCTTTTCCTTCCTAACCTGTTAGAGAGGTTTTAAAATTCACAAGTTAGGAATCTTTCTCAGTCACAGCCAACAACAGCAGGGAGAAACAGGAACAGGGAGGAGGGAGTCCATTAGGAGTCCAGTTACCAGTGAAAAAAGTAACAGTTACAAAAGGCTTGAGAGCCCAGATCCCCATATCAGAAAGCAGCTACACTTTAAGAAAACATTTATATCTCTGTGTGAAA
This sequence comes from Cricetomys ansorgei, assembly GCA_026225945.1. Lineage (NCBI taxonomy): Eukaryota > Metazoa > Chordata > Mammalia > Rodentia > Nesomyidae > Cricetomys > Cricetomys ansorgei. Next base: position 191,306 of record JAMJFZ010004042.1, read on the forward strand.
GAAACTTGGATTAGTTTGTATATTCTGCCTTCATAGCCAGAAACTATTCTAATCAATTCAATTTTGCCCCACAAAGAGTAGCAGCTAAGCTTGTCCAGTCATTAGCTCATCATTAAAAAATAAACACTGGAGAGCCAGCTCAGTGTTAAGAGCACTTACTGCTCTTTGAGAGGACTCGGGTTTGATTACCTAATGGTAGCTTACAGATCCAAAGGATCTGACACCCGCTTCTGTCCCCTGTAGGCACCAGGCACGCACATAGTGAACACACATCCACACAGGCAAACACTCACATGCCTAAGATAAAAATAAACTTAAAAAAAAATCAGAACATTAAAAAAAAAATTAGTATCTTCCAGAGAAGGAGCTGCAGAGCATGCCTGATGACAGCTCGCTGCAACTGGGAACAGACCTTACATAGCAAGAGACGGTGGAAAGGGCACAGACCGGTGGAACATGGATAAAACATAGCTCAGAGGAGGACAGGCAGACGCTTACTCCCTCCGCTTGACTCGTCTCCGTCACAGGCACAGTCCTCCATATCCCCCACCTGCATTCACGGAGGACATTCATAGCACCCCAGAAATATTCTCCAGTCTCTTCTAGTGTGATGAATGAGGAAGTCAGCCATGGTGCCTCTCTGACCACATACCCTGCAGTCCCTACTACAGCCTCAACAACCACCCCAAGTATGAGTTCCTGGCCCCCTGGGCCTGCGCATAACATGTACTGCTCCCTCTCCACCCACAGAGACCCCTGGGAAAGCTGAACTAATTCTCTGACCTCCATTCAGGAATCGTGACCTTTCTGGACTCTCTCAACTGTGTGCTGCTTCTCAGTGCTTCAGAATCAAAGGATGTGTTGCTTCTATCTGTAGATCTCCAGCCCAAAGGAAAAGGGGCATATGCATCATGGAAATCAGAATAGTAGTTTCCTTGTTGCAGGAATGAATGAATGGGGAAGGGAAGAGAGTGGTCTGTGGAGTCACACGGGTCTATATTTGTGGTCACCTCCTCACTCTAACCCAGGAAGTACATATGCGTCATTAACGGGACTGTATGATGTTTATACCCTCTTCTGCGTGAGTGTCATCATCACAGCACGAACCATACATTACAACTTCCTGTGCTGAGTTAACACCAACATTACAGAAGCAAGGACTTGCGCGGAAGCCAGTCATTGTGTCAGTTAACACACAACTGACGGGCACGCATCACACTGAACACTTTACTTCACAGGAACAACATTTCAAAGCCGTACATGGTTACGCCCAATTGCAGCATAGAACTTCTGATAAAATAATTTCTGACGATCGTTCCCAGAACATACAAATCACCACCGTGTTTATAGTCGGGTTGATTATCATCAGCTACCAACAGAAAAAAGGAGAAAAGGATAATGCTCTCACTCTTGGAGTTGGGGTTTTAGTTCTAGTGGATTATAACTCTATGAGACCTTCTACATACAGATATTTAAGCACACCCACAATGTCACAGGAAAGGCTAAACGGACTAGAATGGCAAATAGTCAAGTGGAGATGAACAAAATGCCAATGAATCATCAAAATCCCAGGAGCCAGTGCATGCCTTTCATGAATGACTCTGGGTGTTAATGGCCTCAATTTTCCAGGCAAACGACAAAGACTAGCAGACTGAATTTAAAACCATGACCCATCTAGTTGTAGCCTCCAAGAAACACACCTCCCCCTCAAGGATGAGCACAGCTTTAGGGCAAACGTCTGGGAAGTGGCATTCTAAGTCAATGGAAGTAGGAAACAAGCTGGCACGGCTGAAATCTAGCTAGGAAAAAAAATCCATCAAGAGGATATTACAATAAAACAATTACAATGGTTTACAACAATAAACATAGATTGTCAGGACATCAGTCAAGCTGATATCATAAAACGAATAAGACTGGCAGTAAAGACACAGATGGCCTCTGCACAATAGTCATCTCTGACTTCCGCACACTTTTTGCACCAGTAGGTTGGTCATCCAGAGCCATACATACAAAACCAGCAAGGAGAGCACAAAACATGCTGCTGCTCAATGGAACAGGATAGGCGGCCCATGCAGCTACAGCCACCTGGTTTTTCATAAAGATGTTAAAAACATACATTGGGAAAAAGATATCCTCTTCATCAAACTCTAAAAAACTGGATATCCACACGCAGAAGAATGAAGCAGGACCCCCGGTCCGTGTCCTGTGTAGAAATCAATTCAGAGGCTGACGACCTTAATGGAGGGCCTGGAACACCGAGGCAGCTGGAGAAACACTTCCCGGTGCAGGTGTGGCCAGAGACCTTCTGAAAAGGGTTCTGATAGCTTGGGAAATAAGACCAAGAACTGACTGAGATTACACAAAACGGGAAAGTTGCTTTGACAACAAAGAAATAATTAGCTGAGTAATGAAACAGCCTACAGAATGGAGAAAACATTTGCCAGATAAACATCTGGATTAATATCTAGCCTATATAATTATCAAGAAGAATAAATGACAAAACCCATGAACAACTGGTGGAATGAACAGACAGTTCTCCCTCTCTCTCTCTCTCTCTCTCTCTCTCTCTCTCTCTTGCTTTGGGGGAGGAAGGGTTTTTCTGTGTAGTCCTGGTTGTCCTGAAACTCACTCTGTAGACCAGGCTAGGCTCATACACAGAGAGATTAGCCTGCTCTGCCTCCCAAGTGCTGGGACTAAAGGCATGAGCCACCACCCAGCTGAACAGACAGTTCTCAAAAGATGCTCAGTAAATGGTCAGTGCCTTAGGCATCAGAGAAATGCAATTAAACTATACTTAGGGGAGCAAAATGCTCTTAGTCATTAAGAACACTTACTGTTCTTGCAGAGAAAGAACCAGAATTTGGTTCCCAGCACTCACATCATCCTTAGGCTAGCAGCCATCCTTAATTCCAGTTTCAGGGAACTGTACATCCTCTTCTGACCACTTACACACAAGCAGGCAAAGCACTGATGCACATAAAATAAAATAAAATAAAATAAAATAAAATAAAATAAAATAAAATAAAATAAAATAAATTGTTAAAAACTACATTGAACTTCTATCCCACCCCAGTCATAACGCTTATTGTTGAAACAATTAGCAAGAAATGTGACCAGGATGTGTGGGGGAAAGAAGACACTTGCGACCAGTGTGGATGTAAATTAGTCCAGCCACTATGGAAATCAGTATCAAGGTTCCTGAAAACTCTGAAAATAGATCTACCATATGACCCAGTTATGGCACCCTGTGTATTTACCCAAATACACAACACATCACAGAGACACTTGCACATCCTTACACATAGCTGCCCAAGTCCCAATAGCTAACAGAAGCACAGCCAGCTTGAGATGACTTTGAGACAAATGATCCCAGGGGATGAATACCTAAACCTTCCGACGATCTGCTGGTGTCCTCATTGACAAGACCCCACAGGAAGTTCTTGGACACGAAATCCCAAAGATGAGGCCTCAACAAAAAAACACATAGGAAGCAAAGAGAGGTGGGAAACAATCTGGCAAGGCAGATGGGAAAAACCCAGAACAATTACCTACGTTCCTTTCTCTCTGTGTGTAGAAATAATGGTTGAGAAACTCCCAACTGTGATAAAAGGCATAAGCCTAAGGACTGAAGGTATTCAAGGTACCGCAAGCAGAACAGTGGTGGAGTGCTTGCCTGTGAGCTCCAGCACCAAACCCGCTAAAAGCAATTATAGATAAAAGAATGCGTATACAGAAATGCAGGACTCGGAGGAGCTGAGTCACACCGCAAACAACTGGTTCCTACTCCGCTCACAGAATACTCAACAACCACAGAGTACTCAGTCGTTCCGCATTCACTGAACATTACCAAGAAAGGTCTGCAAGATGGCTCAGTGAGTAAAGGCACTTGCAGCCAAGCCTCAAGACCCTAGTTCAATGCCTGGGTCGTCCCTGGTAGAAGTAAAGAGCTGACTCTCAGAAATTGTCTTCTGAGCTCCACAAATGTGCCATGGCTTACCCCACGCCCCTAATAAACCAATATATATTAAAAGAAAATCAGCAGATTTGTCCCAGGATAGACACAAGCTCAAAAGAACCGAAATCATGCAGAGTATTTCCCTGAGCATAATGGAACTGACCTAGGGATCAACAAACTGAAAAGCAATGAAAAACTTTCAAACATTTGAAAAATATACAATAGCTTTCTAAGTAGCTCATGGGTCAAAGGCATTTCAAGGGGACAAGAAAATATCTGAAGCACACACACACACATCTCTGAAAATTTGTGAGATATCTGAATCTGATTCCCCCAAATCCACAAGAAACTGGAAGCAGTGGCTCGAATCTGTAATTCCAGCACTCCTTTCTATAATGAGACGGGAGCAGAGACAGGAGAGTGGTCAGGAGGCTCTAGGGACTGCTCACCGGGAGTAGGAGAAACACCAAGAGAGATCCTGCTTCAGCAAGATGGACCGGCAAAGCCCACTCCCAAACGTTGCCCTCTGACCGTTACGTGAGAGATGAAGCATGTACCAACACTTATACACACGTACTCAGATACTGAAAATAAAAATCTGAGATAGAGCCAAGAAGTGCTTAGAAGGAAATGTAAGTCATGAAATGTTTGTATGACAGGAGAATAAAGTTCTCATATCAGTAATATAAAATTTCATACCAGGAAATAGAACCAGGGGAGAGCAAAACAGAGCCAAGGGAAATAAAGAGAATTGGTGGAGCAGAAAACAGAGCCTGGATGGAAAAATTGGTGACGCCAGAAGCTAGTTCACTGAAAGGATGGCTGGATTGACAGCTGAACAGCAAGAAAGCAAGAGTGACAACAGACACAACTAGAGAAACTCCCTAAGTCGCCAGTTCAGAACGAAGCACCGTACACATGAGCACCCCACTCCTGGGTATTTATCCTAGGAAAATAAAGCTTGTATTCACACAAAATCCCCGAACAGGAGTATTCATGGAGCTCTTTTTATAATTGCCCCCCAGGGTGGAAACAACCCAAATATCCTTCCATAGACAAATACACAAACCTGCTGGAGGACTCCGCACACCAGCGTGTTACTCAAAATACAAAGAATAGGGCAGAGGAGATGATCCCATTGGTAAAATGTTTGCAGAGGGAGCATGGACTCGAGTTCAAGCCAGGTAAAAAGGCAGGTGTGGGGCACACTCCCGTGACCCCCTACTGGGAGGGAGGGGAATGGGAAGACTTCAGGGCCTTGCTGGCCTGCCAGCCTAGCCACATCGGCCAACTGCAGGTTCAGTGAGAAGCCTTGTCTATTCGGTGTGGAGAGCAATTGAGGAAGACACTTGTCCTCTGACCTTCATATAGGCATGGCCCCACACACAGGGAAACACATGTAACAGGTAAACAATAAAAACAGAGAGAACCTTGCTGGGTGTGGCGGCAGGTGCCTATAATCCCAGCTTTCAGGAGGCAGAGGCTCCACTGTGAGTTCCAGCCTCGCCTGGAACTCCAGTCTACAATAAAATCAAACTGTTGAGAAATACAAAGCATGAAGGCATCTCAAGGTCATTTTACTGATGAGACAGTCTCAGAAAGAGTTCTGTAATGCCGGAGAACAAGTGACTTCCTGGGGTTGGGAGGAGGAGGCTATAACTACAGAGGGAACTTCACAGGGAGATTTGGGGGTGATGGGTTTCCCCTGGCACCAATGGTTCAAATCTATGCATTGTTAAAATCCACAGACCTAGACACAGAAAGGAAAAAAAAAAAAGTTTCACTAAACAATCATTGATACAATAAACAGTTACATGTGAAATCGCTGACCTGCCTCTGTCTCCACACCTGTTATGGTCTGACTCAGAAATGCCCCAGAAGCTAATTTTTGAACACTGCTTCTCCAGCTAGCAGTGCCATACTGAGAGGTTGAAGATCCTCAGGTGGGGCTGGCAGAAGTGTGTCCCTAGGCGCAGGTCCTTGCAGGCTATACCCAAGTCTCTGGCTCCTGGCCCTCTCTCTGCTCCTGGCCTACACCGATATGACAGATCGGACACAAGCTGCTTCCACCATGAACTGAGCCATCCCACAAACCTTCCTCGCCATGATGACCAAACCCCTGCAGCACCTCATGCCTAAAGAGCCCTTTCCTCTTAAAGATGCTTCTTTCAGCTAGTTGAGCAGTGGTGAAGGAAAGTGACCACCAAAACATTCTGAAGTCCTTTCCCAATGTGTATATTCACCTTCCAGATCAAGACAGGCGCCCTGGGCCTGTGGCCTTGGCTGTATTTTCCAACACACAAATTGCTTTCGATTTATTTATTTTTAAGTGGGAGGTAAGAGTGGCATGACATAATTTAACAAAAAAGAACACCAAAGATCCAGGGTTTTCTGGGGCTGCAGAGGAGAGGCAGGGCCTTGGAGGGAACTGAAGCTGAGGCACAGGGCAGGGTGGGGCAGGAGATGAGAAGCAGGGCCAGGCTGGGTGCTGTCACCCCCCTCCCCAAGTCTGGAACCCTCCAGAAGCAGTAAACAAAGCAGCTGCCAGATCCTACCAGTGAAAGGCCATTTCCGAGCAGAACCATTTGATTGACATTTGTTTAACTGGATGTTTACAGTCTGGCCGCAAAAGGACAGATCTAGAAGCACTGAGGAGCCGAATCCACTCGTCTTTAAAAGCCTGCAAAGGGGAGTACTACACCAAGTCTTTGTCTCAGCTTTACTGTGCAATGTTCATCATAGCAATAATGTCTAAAACTCCCTTACTGATGAGCTCACAAACAGAATTTAAGGAAAGTTGAATTTAAATCCAAATGCCTAGTTCCTTCCATAATCCTTATCTGAACCCTGCAAGCATCCAGATGTGACTAAACCTGCCACCTAACGGCTATTAAAAAAAAAAACCTCTGGGTGTGTGGGTGGGTGGGGATGATTGGAAAACCCTAGCAGCTCTTCCAGAAGTGCTCATTCCGCAACTGAGCAATTGTCTCCTAATGCTTCCTGCCTGGAAGATCCCATCAGCCCTGGAAACTCACAGAGGATATGTTGTGCTGGTCCCTGTGGGTTCTGAGGAGTAAAGGCAGAAAAACCGGAAGGCCTCTCTTCCCTATCCGGCTTGCCCAAACATCCGTTCTGTCTCAGCCAGTCATTCTGAGTTGTGCCCTGGGTCCCAAATGTAGCAATCCGTGAAGACTTTTCCTATTGCTCCACTGCCTCCCACCTGATTCCTCCCTGATCCACCCTACTCGCCTAGCGATACACAATTCAGGAAGCAGGTTTTCTACTTCTAAGCCGAGTCACCCTGCCACAGTTCACTCTTCCCCAGCATCCACAGAGTCCCCAGCCCAGTCCTGTTCTGACCCAGACCTGCATCTCATTCAAAGGACCCTCTTCACCCAAAAGGGGTGTGTGTGTGTATGTGTGTGTGTGTGTGTGTGTGTGTGTGTGTGTAAATGATCTGAAGGATTTTCTTGAAAACACAGTCGCCCTCCTCCCACACAAAGAAGCTAGAGAGGCTGTTCTACCCCCCAGTGGAAGCAGTATGAGCAAAGGCCAGGGGAGGAATTTCTTGAGAACACTGCCCTAAGTCCCCTGCACCAGCTGGTCACAATCAGCCTCGAGACACAGATTTCCTAAACAGGACACAAAAGCACCAGCCATAAAATGAGGTGCTAAAAAAGCTCATTGCACTGGAGGCAGAAATGTCTGATTCCCAAAAAATGAATAAGAGGAGTGAAGAGGCAGACCATCCAGTGTCATCTGTGAGCACGTGATTAGCCAGGGGCAGGTATTCAGGAGCTTGTAAGTTGAACTATGTGAAACTGGCATTTGTAATGGGACCAAGGTGGTAAAGAACCAGCTCTCTCGTATGAAGAGTTCTCATAACTCACCAAGGTAGATGATGCATCAGAAAAGTAGCCAAAACTTTGAACAGGTACTGGACACCCAAGGACATCCAAACAGCCAATAAACACAGGAAACGTTTTCAATATTATTGACACTCACGCTGAGTCAAATTACAACCACAATAATATGATATAAGCCAAATCTACCATGTTTGGCCCAAGGAAAAAAATCCTGCCTGGTAATATCACACGATGGTAAGGATTATACAATGAGAACTGTCTCGTGCCCTTGGCAGGGACTGGTGTAGTCACATTGAAAAGTGTAAAGTTGCAACTTGCTGTTGGGCCCACAAAATAGCTCAAGTAGCCACTGAGAGAAACGTGGCCACTTTAAAGCGGTTTATTTCCCAGGGGTTACATACTGACATGCCAGGGCTAACCAATTAAAAAAAAAATGGCAGCCCCAAATGTGGGTACCTGAGGTTTTTAAGTGAAACGGCAGTTGCTAGGGCAATCTCTGTGATTGGTCAGGACCTGAGAATGGGTCCTTACTGGATTGGCTTGTTACATCTGGAGTGAAGTGAGGGGCTCAGGGGAGAGTGGGGTACGTGAGAGACGCGCAGAAAGCTCTAATTGGCCAGCAGCTGGCTTCTGGGCTTTCTGGGAATTACTAGGGATTCCCAAAGACCTGAGGTGAGGGCCCACCCATCACGAGGGGGTGCCCTGGTGGTCCTCTCCGCCACTGGTGACTCCATCTGTCCAGGGACAGACTCACCACCCCACGGATGCACTCTTTTTAATATCCCCAAGTAGAAACAAACCATGGACAAAACGGATACGTCAGTTGTCCCAGATGCCCGAAAACATGCAGCAGCATCCATGGATACACGAAACTGAACAAAACATGAAAGACACACCAGCACCAGGAGTCTGCTTGTACGAGGTTCAGAACAGGCAAAGCCGGTCTATATCCTCTGGGGCTGCATCTATGGGGTACAAAAGCTGGTCCAGAGCAATGAGAAAAGGTGATGCACACTGGTCCTGTGGACCAGTTGTGGGAGGAGAGACTTGGGCCTCCTTGAGCAATGAGCCATTTCTTGACCTGCTTTATGTCTATCCGCAGGACCTCATGTCTATGTTTATTGTTCATTTGTTTGTGTTTCATTACTAAAAAGATAACAAACACAAAATTCCATCAGGGTCAGAGGTCTCTGAACAAACCCAGATGACGAAAGGATGAAAATTCCACTGGAGTGTTGGAGTAGGCCCGGAAGGGGTTTACCCACTGTACTCTGAATTGAACGACAGAAATAAGCCAGCAGTACGGGGTGTTACTCGAGAAGCCGAGGCAGGTCAGGAGGATTACCTAGACTACAAGTCTGAGGCTTGCCTAGACTACCTATTTGATTTCAAGCCTAACCTATGCAATGAGGTGAGACTCTGTCTCAAAGATAAAACCCCAGCTCTGCTTCCTGGTGCCCTGACTTGAAAGCAATAAGACATTTAGGAAAGCGATGCTGTTCCAGTGAGCTTAAGAAACACCCTGGCGGTCTCTGCCACGGAGAGGTGAATTCATGCTACTAAACTTGCACACAGTAAGGCACTAAATATTTAGCTGGAATCCCAAACCCAACAGGAAGGTTGCCAAATTCGTCGAAGCTGCACCTCTCGGACACAAGGGGCCGCTGTTCTCCCTCGTACAACGGAAGGCGGGCTTTAGCGCGACTAGTGTTCCTATGTCCTCATTGGCTGATACAGAGTGAGTGGCAGACAGATTGGCTATGGAACTATAGCTCGGACGGAGAGGACCGAGATCCCGGAGAACCGAGACTCTGCAGAACGTCTGCCGGCGCCCCGCCTTCTCCGCAGCGCCCAGGCTGGAGGACGGACCTGCACCTCCACCCGCGACGCAGAAACGGTGCTTCTCGCAGGCACAGCGGCCCGCGCACTTCTGCGCTTCCCCAGCAGCCCAGCAGCCGCGCTGTCCGCCAACCCAGCGTGGTTCGTGTTACAGCCGCTTCACCCTGGCTTGTGCCTCTCTCTCCTCAGCCTTGCCTGCCTCGGGCTGCTGATCCCACCTGAGATGTCCTAGCTGGTGGCTGTCATCCAGCGTTACCCTGACTAAAGTCCGTGTCTAGCCGGCTCCCTTAGGCCTTTCACATCGCCCTAGAGAGGGCACTGCTGGATCACGGCACCACAGAGTACAGAGTTCCTTTTGAACTCAATTCTTTCTTCAGGAGTAGTCGTTGCTGGGTGGGTGGTTTTGTTTGTTGGGTTTGACATCATGACTCCTTCTGTAGCCTAGGCTGTCCTCAGATTCAGAGCTATCTTCCAGCCTCACCCTCTCAAGTACTGGGTTCCAGGTGTGAGCCAACGCACCAGGTCTCGGGGTGCTCCTAGCCATGATTTGGGACCAGGCTTTCTACCACAGGCAGAGCGCATATTCCAGTTTGTAGTCATGGAGGCCAGTTAGGCTGAACCCTAGAGACTTGATGCGCAAGCCTACTTAGAAGACAGACTCAGTGAGATTCCTGTGACCGGTGAACCCAGTTTTAGCTTTCTTGACCCCTAACCCCCAAAGAACTCTCCACAGAATAAGCAAAGAACAGAAAGAGAGCCAGAAAGTGTCTCTTGGGAACCCAGTGACTGCAATTCCAGAGAAGAATATGTCCTGACTTCCTCACCTGCCACCATGGCTCAGGAAGAAGGGTGCCATATTCTTGCCGGTGAGTACAATTGCTTTCATTCATGCTCGGATTGGAGGTCTGTGGCATTCCTGGCGGATTTGTTGTCTTTTCTCTGCAGACCTGACTTCCAGCCAGTTCTCCCTGCCCTGAATCCAGAAGGCTGGCCTTTAGAGACTCCATTCACACGGGGGCTTGACTTCGGAGGTCAGCCTGTAGGTAGGTCAGTAGGTGGCTAAGATCATTGTATCGGCTCCAGCGGCTTCCTCTGTGCCAGGTCAACACCTGTCCTGGCTCTGCTCTGCGAAAGATCTCTGACCAGCTAGAGGTGAAAATGGCACCAACCGCTGCCAGGCCTGGGGCTCTACCAGCCCTGGTGGATTTCCTTAACCTTTTCCGTCTATGTCCATTTCTGTTCTGCCTGTAAGAATGTCATCTGCCTCCTAACCGGGCCCCAGCTGACACACTGGGGTTTCTTTTCCTTCACCTTTAATCTCTTTAGAATGTGGAGCTAAGCACACTCCGTGTGCCCACATGTAAACATAACACTTAGAGCCTGCCTCTGAGCTAAGCTTAGTGTCACAGAGATGAGAGACAAGGGAGACCGATCAGCTGACCACCAGGCAGGGTAAGACTTGGATAAAGGTCGACAGCAGGTAGGGATGGAGCCAAGGGAGAAAGGATCACGTGAAGCATTGCAGTCATAGACCTTCAGGCATGAAGGAGGGAATGGAATGCTTCAGCCAGCTGTGTGTGGAGACTAAAGGAGGCCATGTGGCAGGTGCTGCAGGGACTTACTGGAGTGGTGCACTCAGAGCCACTGTTGGGAGCCAGAGGCTGGAAGCAGACAGTCAGGTTTCCACTGCAGGAAGGTCCTTCTAGCAGGGACAGAGGTGGGGGTGGCAAGCTTGGCAGCAGGGAGGCCAGTGTGGGCCATTGGGATGTGGGCAGACATAAGGCCATGAACGAAAACAAATGGGAGTGGAAGGGACAAATGAAGGTCCTAGGAACTAGTCCCTGCTGCTGGAGCCCTTGCAACCCCAGCACTGTGGAGACCAAGGCAGGTGCGTTGTGGGTTCTAGGCCAGCCTAGGCTATGTAGTAAAACTGTTTCCCAATACATACCACCACCACCACCACCACCACCATCATCATCACCAACAACCGCAAACACCATTAGACAGAACATTGAGAACAGGAAGGAGAAAAGAGTAGAGAAAACTTCTTCTGAACGGATGCCCTGTGTAGCAGTGCGCTACAACCTTTTACCCTCAATTTAGAGAAGGAGAAAGAAAGATAGAAAGAAATCTTCACCACTTTTGCAAGCAGCCTTGATATAGAATGAAAGAAAGGTAGAAATCTTCACAGCCTCTTTTAGGCTGTCTAAGCTTGAAGAGGACTAGCTGGCAGTGAGTCACACTAGCGTCTCAGCTCACGGTCTATAAACTCAATCTCTCCAACCTTTGTTCTTTTAGGAATTACCACACTAACAACAGCAACCCAACCAACGCCCACCCCAACTTTCAAGGCTTCAGACTTTTTATACCCTAAGCCAAAAGTTCCCATAAACTCCAGTGGCACCCAATCCCCAAAACAAGCTATACAGGTGCCAGAACGAATGTAGCTAACCGAATCGTAGCCACCTGCATCAAGCGTTCCAAATCCAACTCATAAACAACTACACCACAGCTGGGGTGGGAACGCAAACCTAATTCAAATGCCATTTTGCATTAAAAAAAAAAAAAAAGCAACAAAACTTCTTCCAAGTGTTCCTCTACATTTCCCCCTTCTTTTTTAAGTTATAAAGTATAAGATGTTGATTACTTTTCTCTAGTCTCCAGGAGTTTATTAAATGAGAAACTCCTCCGACTCATAAAATGGTATAATTAGTCTTTTTTCCACAGCCATGCTTTCCTGGTTCAGCTGCAGGATATTCAGGAGGTCTTTCTGGTTCATATCTTTATCATTTTTGATGGTACCCACATCTCCTCATTTCCACTGGAAATTTGGGCAAATCCTCTGCCCCAGTGCAAAACTTGTCCTGTTTTCCATTCAGATGTTAATACATCTTTATATTATATGGGTTGATTTATTTCTGCAGATTTTACTGTGATCCAATGCCTTTCAGTTGCGTTTGTTCCTTTCTCATTAACATTCAGAAAATTTAAAGTTAGTAGCACACTATGTAGTCTATCTCAGTCTATCTGGCTCGATCCTTTTGTCTTTCAAACATTTCCTTTAGCGTCTGATTAGATCTTTCTGTAACTGCTTGTCCTGTAGGATTGCATGGTATACCAGTAATATGCTTTATGCAATAGTATGCAAAAAATTTTTCATTTTACTAGAGGCATATGCGGGGGCATTGTCAGTCTTGACACCTGAGCTCAGACGCTCGGGGTTCCACTGTCGGGATGGTGCTGCCACGGTGGCGATTCCCTCTGCCGAGGTCTGGCAGAGTTTTTAATCTATGAAAACACCTCCGCGTTCCTGGCTGAGCGACACAGTAGGTGTACAGCTACAGCCCTGCCCTTCCTCACCCCAAGAGAGGCAACATATTCCTTTCAGTTTTCTTGAATTCAATGCAAGTAGGACAGGCAAGTGAAAACAAAAACAGAAACAGAAACGGCTAGGAAGCTGTAGGTCTGGGTTCACAATAGCAGAGACTCAGGGTATGGTCACGGTGAGTGTCTTCTTCCTTTTAAAAATGTTTACTTATTTTACGTGTCTGAGTGTTCTATCTGCATGTATGTCTGTGTCCTTTGTGTATTCCCATAGAGGTCAGAAAAGGGCTCAGGTCCCCTGGGACTAGAGTTACAGACATTTGCGAGTCATGTGGGTACTGGGTCCTCCAAAGGAGCATCCAATGCTCTTAGCCACCGAGCCATCTCTTCAGTGAGCTGTCTCACAGAATACACTGCGTGCTGGTCATCTTCAAGACTGACAGGACAGCATGAGCCAGCAGTACAGATAAGCTTCCCATGTGCCCATGTTTGCTAAAAACCACTGATGACCAAAAGTCACAATGCGACCATCCACTGAGTGCCGGCAGCCCTCGGGCACTGCATCAAGTACTTCATGGCAAACTCTTCGACCCAATTTGTTAGGATGCTCACAGCAACCCTATGGGGCTCTACCTTGGGAAGAATTCGGTAACTTGTCCCAGGCCACTCACCCAGACAGTGTCCTCACAGGTCGAAACTCAAACTCCTGGGAGGTTCCTAATCCTTTCCTTGAGCAAATGGCCTGGTTACTGTCTACTCGAAGACACCACTTCCTCCTTCAGAACAGACAGCCATACAGCTGAGACTCATCACTGCCTATCCTGCCTCCTGGTGTCTCTCAAGTCTGTACTTGCTGCAGGAGTCCCAAGCTTCTCCATCACCTCCCCAGGAAGAGGTTGACAGAAGCGTCTTCACTACAGCAATGCACTTGTCTCTCTATCCGTTTGTGAACATTTCAGAGTCAGGTGCAGGTATCTGTAACTACAGGGAATAGTATATCTTTTTCATATCATTAGCCAGATCTCCATAACTTGGATACTTGGAGTATCCATCAGAAAACACTGCTCAGACATAGCTTTTAGTCAATAGTCTAGGTGATCATCACAAAGTTCAATGTGGAGCCGGACACGGTAACACACTCTGTAATCCCAGCACATGGAAAGCAGAGTCAAAAGGAGTCCCCAAAAGTCTGAGGTCAGCCTGGTCAACAAAGCAAGTTCAAAGCCAGGCAGGACTATATAACAAGAAACCTCCCCCTGAAAAAAAACATGAAAAAGAACATTCATTCTGGGGTGCAACTTGCACCCTCAAAAAGTGAAAACACAAATTAAATAATCAACATTTTCTCTGCTTGCTTTAACACACACACACACACACACACATGCACACCACATGCACGCCACATGCACACATGCACGCCACACGCAATGCACTTGTCTCTTTATCCGTTTGTATACATTTCAGAGTCAGGTGCAGGTATCTATAACTACCAGGAATCGTATATCTTTTTCATATCATTAGCCAGATCTCCATACTTGGATACTTGTTCCCCAGCTTGTGACCCGTTCTGTCGCAGCACACTGACACCTCGCTTCTACAGTTCCCTCCTGACCTCCTGCTCTCCTGGTATAAGGATAACACGGGCTGCCTCCCGTCTCAAGAGCTTCAGCATAATCACAGCTGAGAAGCATCTGTCGTGTGAGGGACAGTTACAGGTCCTGGGGACCCAGGCATAGTCGTGCTGGGAGTCATCCTTCTGTCCACCACCCCCACATCATTTAATGAGATTTTACAGACGTTCCCACTGCGTAACCCTCGGGATGCAGAATGCTCCGTCACCATCACGCAGTCCTCGGTCCCCTTCCCAGGCAGTTACTCTTCTCACGTTACCCACCAGAGGCAAACCCTCGTCTTTCCCCTTCCCTCTGAAAATGAAATAAGAGCGCTTCAACCTTTGAATCTGGCTTCTCCTACTTAGCGAAGCATCACTGGGACCTGTCCGTGCTGTGCCTATCGGTGTCAGGTTGTTTCTTTTTATTGCTGCGTACTATTCCAGCGGGACAGACCTTAGTCAGCTTCTGCCACCCTCCTCTTGATGGCGTTGTGATCTTTTAGCTGACATTGCTTGTCCCTTGGCCTGTAATAACCTCCTGGCCACGGACCTGTGTTCCTAACACAAGGTCACACCCATAGGCCTCACAAGACCCGGGATGAAGGCTGGGTCTTTGAAAAACACGCTGTAATCTACTGCCCCACCCCAGTTCAGGGGACTGCTCTCCCTGCCCTGTACATACTTTGTCCTCAACCGTTTTATGATCCCTACTTGTTTACAGATTTGGCTTTTGCTACTGGAGCCCACACCACCCAAGGCAGGAACCAGGGCTTTCAACTCCATCATGTACCCGGGGCAGCCTGGGATGGGAGAGGCACAGGTCTGGTGAGTTGAAACCAATTCTAGCACTCTCATCGTCAACACAATGATTCTTGTGAGTCATGAATAAAATGTCCCCAAGAAGCGCTCGGCCCAGAGCAAGTGTCTGAAACAGGCATTAGATCTCGCTTGTGAAGACACGGGTGGGGCTTGGGAAATGGTGACTAAGCTGCTCACGGGCCACTAAGCTGGGTTTCTTTTCATTCTTGTATGTCTGCTTTGTTTCGAAACTGACGTGAGCATGAGAGACAAATAGGCTGTGACAAATAGGCACCTGGTTGGGGGTGGGGTATGGTGTCTTACCTATCACCAGCCTGTCATCCTATCATCTCAAGCAGGGCAAGAACCTGGAGGGAGGAATTGAAGCAGAGGCCATGGAGGAATTCCGCTTCCTAGCTTGCTCTCCATGGCACAGCCAGCTTGATTTTTTTATACAACCCACGACCATCTGCCCAGGGGGTAGTATCACTCACAGTGTGCTGTGTCTACCCAGATCCATCATTGATTAAGAAAATTGCCTAAAGGTCAGTCTAAAGGCCAGTCAATTGAAGTTCCCCCTTCCCAGAAGACTCTAGTTTGCCACAAGTTGACAAAAGCTGACACAATTGACCTCTTGTCAGTTTCACACACGAACACATCACTGTTAATCTGCAACTTTCTCTTTCTTGGTTAACCCCAAGATTTCATAGTAACACCACAATATAAAACAGCATAACCTCAAAAGCCCCATAGTCTTTAAATTTTTCAACGTTTTAAAAGTCCAAGTTCTTTTTTAAAAAAATCTAATGTCTCTTGACTATGTATTCCTATAAAATTTAAAATAAGTTACATACTTTCTTAGTCCAAGAGGGGCACAGTCACAATCAGATCACAGCAAAGCCCAAACCCAACAGCGGATATGGCTCAGGCTGCAACATCTGGGAATCACTCGTGATCCTCTGGGCTCCAAGGGGCTTAGGCAGCCCACCCCTTCAGCTCTGCCGTACACATGCAGCTCATCTTGTAGGCTCAGGCTGACTCCCCTCCACACCTGCCACTGTCTTTGGTGATCACCTGTAGTCTTGTCATGTTCACATCCCAGGGTCCATTATGCTGGAGTCTCCGCTGCACCTGAGGTTGCACTTTCACTAATGGCAATTTTATTTCAGGGGCTCCAACCCTGCAGCATGGTGCCAAGCATCAGTTTCTCTCCATTACCTCTTCAATCCTGGGGTCTTCACTACAACTGAGCCTGCACTTGAACCTGTGGCCTCTCCTGATCTCTTATATTACATGTCTCAGCTGTTCTCCAAGACCCCTCCAATCCTGTAGCTTTCAGTACCATGTGGGAGATTCTTATAATTACCAGGTTTGGCTGCTAGCTTGAGATACAGCCTTACTCAGCACCCCCTGGACCACATCCTCTGTGTGCCGACCCTGAGGAAATATTCTCCAGAAGATTCCACCTTAATGATACTAGTCTTCTGTTAGTCACAGAACTGTAGGATCTCTAACTTTTGGGATCCAAGACACACCAGCACCTGACCTAGATTTTCAGAGATTCAGCCTCAGATTAAGCACTATGCTCATCTCCTGGGCCAGAACCCTTTGGAATTGGACTGAGCCTCATTACCAGCATTCCTGGGTCTTCAGTTTGCTGATGGCCTGACAGGGAACTTCTTAATCTCTGTAACTACGTAAGCCAACTCCTCTAATAAATCCTTCCTCACACCCTCTGTCTCTCTGTCAAACCCCAACTAATATGTTGGAGACAAGGATATTTCTAGAGGAATAAAAATTCAAGCAAACACAAACTTAATTGGTTCTTTAATCTTATTAGACCAAAAACTGTTGAGGACTTCCCTTCTAAATGCAGATGGAACTAATAGTCCATGGTGTGTTTACAAATATATGCAATAAAAATGTCTTAGGTGCTCCTGATCTGTCATTTGTAGAAGAAGGGGAACTTGGGACTCTGCTTATGATGCTTGTGAACACGGCAGAGAGCCAAGGCACATGGCAACATTGGCTGACCCAGCATCTCAGGACAAGGGAAGGAAGAAAAAGAAAGACTGTGAAGATTTGACTTCTGCCTCCAGATGCACATAAACACCCTGGAAGTTTCCAGGTGTTCCCTGAGCTGAATCCTTGTCACCACAGGCTGAAACTGCTGAATATCAAGTGCACGTCCGTTGTGTGGTTTGCCAAGTTACGGTGAACACTGAATGCTCAACCTCTAGGGACATCTATTGTGTAGGTGAGATCACCGGTTGAAAGACTTGGATCCTGCAAGTTAGGGTGGGGTTGTGTGAAAGGATCTGGAAGAAACTAGAGACAGAGCTTCTGAATACTGATGTCTTGCTTATGAATGGAAATGGTTTCTCTGTCCCCACCTGCCCTCACATCCCAACAGCAGTGACCTCCTCACACAGCGGGATCAGCCTTTCTACCTGCGTCTAGGAAGCTGAGCCTGTATTGCCTCGGAAATCATAGTGGCCTCCCCAGGGCAGCTGTCATGCAAGGCAATGCTGAGTCTCTCCAGGACCCAGTCTCACCGCCTCACTTTGCTTCTAGACCTACAGGCTAAGTCCAGCAGGCTCGTCGTCTGACTCAGGAGGAGACGCATTCTGGTGTAGCCGCACACCTACTGTGTTGCTCCAAAAAGAAGACAAGGAGGCATTTTCATAAGTGCAAATCTTTCCAGACCTCTGCAGAGGGAACCACCATCCTAGCCAGTGCCATATTGGACAGTGGAACCCTGAACGTCACAGTTCAGGTGTTTTTATTGATACAGAACTCCTCAGATGTTCTACTGATAGCACATGCAGATCATGAGCAACCAAACATCCCACAAATAATCCAACACCTGCAGATAATGCAGAATGCCAAGGCCTAGGCCTCACCCAATAGTGCACGAAACAATTATTTTATACATAACGAAAAATAAACTTCTACAGCGTTCTGGTCCAAAAGAACTACCTGAGTTTTGTAATTTACCCAAACACAAACCCAGGAAATAAGCCTGTTGTTGTAGAGGTATGAGATATTTGTGGAAAGAACATAAATGTGAATCTTGCTGAACTATTGATATGCTTCCCAAGGCAGAGAGTATACATTTAATACTGTAGCTCAGGGAGTTATGATGAGGCTAACAGTTTGGCTGATTGGCCAAAACGTGAACCAAAAAAATGGCCCACTATGCAAGTTAGAAAGGTCTGATCGCCCTCAGCTAGCATAGAAGGGATTCAAAGGCGTAGGGAAATTGCTATGCCACCATGGAGTAGTCACTTAGTGTCTTCCAACATACTGGGAGTGTTCAGAAGGCACACTTTTGACCAACACTATGAACAAGAGGTTTATGAACAGAGCCACAGCCCCTTGAAAACCTCTGTGAACACTCTCCTCTATTGGGCAGACCTTACTGGGAGAGCAGCTACCACTCAGTTGGAAATTAAATAAGAATAACTTGACCTGAAGATAATAGGGACCAAGTGGTGACACTCCAGAATAAAGGCATAAAGGAAATGGTGACTGAAGTCAACATCAAAGGCAAAGCAACAATCAGCTCGTGCTCAGTTGTGAAGACCTCTGGCACTGAGCTGAATGTACTGTTCCTAGAGGCAAAAGAGATACGATGTCTACTGGGTTCATTCTTGATCTGGTCAAGCAGAACGCTTTCAAGTCAGTTGAATAATGGTGTGTCTCAAACCATAGAGACAGAGGGTCGGTGGTACTCAATCGGTTCTCAAAACCCTGAGAATGAAGAGAGACCGAGCTCCCTCTAGGATGGCCCCACACACTAAACATTTTTACTGTTAATCTATCTCCTTGGCTTTGTTAAAGGGAGCTGTGTGGGTTTGATCCCCAGTGTATCTGTACACCGGGGACAAGGAAGTGATCAGACTCCTAGGAAAGTACTGGTTCTGAACCAACACTGAATCCATGAGACCCAAAACATCACAGAGCTCCCCAGCCAGAGTAGAGCCTTTTGAAGGCCAGGTGATCCATGAGCTTTTAGCTAAGCTCTGACTCACAGTAAGAGAAGTGGATCCATGGACCCATCTTGTGGTCACTTCTCCAGTGATGGAATACATAACCAGAATAGACTTCCTTAGTAGTGACAGAATCCCCCCCAGCAGTTCTCTGAGCTATGGCGTAAGGGTTGTCCTGGAAAAGGACAGAGAGTCTTTCCAGCAGGCTCTGCCTGAGAGCTGCATTCTTGATGCGGTAGAGATCTGTGTGGAGATCGGTGTCACCTTCAAGGACTTAACACACAGGTGAGGACTCACGCCACATCTCCACGCGGTTCCCTACTGGCTCAGAGGACAGACTGGTGA
Source organism: Cricetomys ansorgei (assembly GCA_026225945.1). Taxonomy (NCBI): domain Eukaryota; kingdom Metazoa; phylum Chordata; class Mammalia; order Rodentia; family Nesomyidae; genus Cricetomys; species Cricetomys ansorgei. Next base: position 211,037 of record JAMJFZ010004042.1, read on the forward strand.
ATTCTGGAGTCTGACTGTGGGAAGCTTAACTAAGTGGTGACTCAAATTGCAGCTGCTGTGCCAGATGCGATTTCATTGCCTGAGCAGATTAACACGTCCCCAGGTACCTGCTTATGAAGCTACGGATCTGACAGGTACCCTCTCCACCATCCCTGCCCACAAGGTCCACCAGAAGCAGTTTAGTTTCAGGAGACAAACGGATACACCTTCACCATTCAACCTTGGGGATTTATAAATTCTCTAGCCTGACACAACAGTTTAGTCCGTAGGGCTTTAATCACCTTCTGCTTCCACAAGACGTTACTGATTCATTACATTGATGACACAACTGGACCTGGGGAACACGAAGTAGAACCCATCCTGGGCTCGTTGGTAAAACTTGTGTGTCTCATAAGCCCAACTAAACAGATCTCCTACCTCAGTGAAATTTCTCAGCGTCCAACGGTATGGACTATGATAAAATGTCCTTCTGAAGGTGAAGGACAAGTCATCCCATCTCTCCTGCAGCCAGGAAAGGGGTAGCTGATATCCTCTGCAGACTGGCATGTGAGTGGGATCTCCTAGGTAATAATACTAATTTCTTAGGTAAGCCTTGCCCCTGAGCAAAGTTTAATGTTGGAGGTTTGGGTTGGTAGCCAGGTACCAGCAGGTACATCGCTTCACAGTGGTTCCCTGTTCCGCTCCTTTCAACAGTCTTGAAACTGCTGTTATGGTGGTGTCCTGCCCTGCATAAAAGGCATCTTGAAAGGCCTGTCAGCCCCCCATCATCCTGCCTTAGACAGCAGCAACCTTCCCCGTGTACCCACCAATCACGTTCTTTTTCTCAATCTTCTTTGCCCCCAACAGATCTCCTCCCCACTAGTCCATCTTGGTTCTAATTTTTGGTGAGATCAAGCATAGATGAAGTATAAGGGTCTTTATGGCAGCTGCCCTGGCTTCCTGGTCCATAGGAGACACGGAGGTCTTTGTGTTCACACATAAGCACTTGGTGGAACTTGGAATGTTAGGCACCCAAGGTTGTTCCTTCAAGGGAAGAAATGTAATACCTGTTGTCCACCCAGAAAGCAGGAGCTGCTGCGCTGACTAGCCTGATGACCTTTGCACCATCCACACAGCCAGAGATTTTCCAGCACTGGACCCTCCCCTAGACCTTTACTGTAATTTTGTTCTTCTCCGGACTTCACAAAGAGTTTCTATGTAGTCCCATCTGATCTGTATTTGACTTGGTTTGTTTCTCATGGAAATTTGTGTATGTTCTGTTGTGCACACGGGATTAAGTTAATAATCACCAGCATGTTTCCACCAAACTGTGCTGTGTTTAAATCTGCCTAAAATAAACCACTCAGAGCCAGACTCCCAAAGCTTGAATCAACACCAGCCACTGAGTTGTACTGAGCTGAACTGCCTTCCTGCCTCTGGTGGCTCATCTCTGTTCAGCCTGCTAAGGTCCCAGAGACTCCCACTGGTCAACTTTTCCATTTCTCTCAGAGGTCTCACTACAGTCTTTTGATGGCTCTTGGCATGAATCATTATTTGTTTAGGGACAACAAATTGCATCAACATGACCTTTCACCTCAGTAACTGTGGACTGAGAGAATAGCTTACCTGCGAATTCAGGTAAGATTGAATTAGCTGACCTTGTACCCATAAGAAAATGAATCTGCTTCTCCGTAGTGGCCAGAGTTACCCTAGGTTTCCCGGAGGTGATGATGATATTCTCCAGTGAGGGCAATGAGAATCTCTCCAGGCCTCCCTAGCCAACCACGCCTTCCATGGCCATCAGAGTTCTAGACGTCTCTTGTATCCTCCAAGATTTGGGACAGTCAATTCTCCAATGATAGGTGTCCAACCCAGTTTCTTGGCAGGTAGGACAAGCTGTCAGTTGAGATTTGTGCAATCTTCCCCTCGGCTCCCATCTTGCATTTAAAGAAAGTTCCTCCAGGCTTCCCTGGACCTGAAGGCCTCTGTCCAGGGAATCTCCAATTATGGCTGCGGTAATTTCAGCTCTCAATTCGCCCCTTTGTTTGTGTTGTTAAAGAGAGTGAAAGCCAAATTCACTACCTTATTCAGAGGGCCTCATCTGTAATATTTGGAATTTCCTTCTTATGTCAGGGATTGACTAGGTGACAAATTCTTGCCCCCTTTCCCTCCGGAGTCATAGGGCCCAGGTACTCCGCCTTTTCTTCCTCTAATAAGGGGCTCTTTTGAGCTTATCTCATTCGTCCCTCTGTACTGCCCACATCTCAGCTGCCTCCCTTCTAGAGTCATTCCTTTGTGACGAGGAGGGCAGCCAGCAGCAAGACTTATGAGCCAGGAACCCCGGGAAGAACTGGTAACAATTCTTCCTAGGTGTGTCTATGAAGGTTTTTCAGAAGGGGCTGGCACATGGGCCAGTGGGGTGAGTGGGGAAGGCCTGCCTGTGGTGTGGGTGGGCTCTGTCCAATCAGCTGAGGGCCTGGGCAGGAGAAAAGGCAGTCCTCTTGCACTCTTTCCCTGGCACGTCACTCCTGGATCTCTGGGGTTCTGTAATGTTCTATTACTCATGAAGATGGCTCTGTAAAACAGTTTCTTCCTTGTGATTCAAGACACTTTTCCTCATATAAGTTATGGATCAGTGGCCTGCTCCACTTTTGACATCACCCTGCACCTGGCAGATTTTATCCCTGTGGTAAGTGGGATAAGGAGCTGCGGACTTTCAACAAGAGAAGAAAGGGGCGTATTTATATGTTTGCAGAGTAGGAGGTAAGGGCTTAAGAAACTATTCCTGTCCCTTGAGGTCCCCTGTCCATTTCATGGGGTGATCAGAACCACCCTCCTTAGGAATCACTGGGTAGAAGAGTCTCAGCTTCAAGGAGAGGCCACCAGTGGCTAGAACGTGAATTTCCACCTGATTCTGACAGCTTAAAATAAGAAACCTGTAACTATTTGGGAGCACTTGAGATGTTTTCCAAGCCTGGCCCTGAAAGATTAGATGGTAGGGCTGGCCATGGATCTGAGCTAATTCCCATCCATGTCTTCGTTCTTATAGACAATATACAGTGAGTGACGGGTGTTGTTTTTCTTTTTCTCCCTGTTTATAAAAATCTCACAGCCTTTTAGCAAAATAAAAAAGGCCCTAAGCTGAAGAAGTGGTTCCCGGGGCACGTTGGTGGTGAGAAGCCCAGGGACATGCTCTCTTGCAGTGTGTGTGTGTGTGTAGGCCTGAAGTCGATGTAGAATAGTGTCTTCTTTGGTTATTCTCCATCTTATACTTTGAGACAGAATCTCTCATTGGACCTGGAGCTCACCTATTAGCTAGGCTGCTACTGGCTTGGCTAGCTAGCTTGGCTAGCAAGCCCTAGGATGCTCCATCTCAGCCTCTCCATTGCTGGGATTATAGGAACGCAATACCATACCCAACTTTCCAAATGTTTCTGTGAGTGCTGGAGATCCGAACTGAGGTCTTTATGTTTGTACAACAAGCACTCCACCAGGGGAGTCATCTCCCAGCCCGTCTCTTACATCTTTGAGATGCTAGCTGCTGACTGGACATGGCTTCCTACCAGTTCAACTGCCTGCTGAGACCCAAATAGAACACAAATGCCAACCATCCCATCCAAGCTTGCTCTGCCAAGTCCATCCTCAGCCACCCTCAGACCCAGCACTGTACTATTCTGGTCTCAGAGAAAAGGCTCCATGCTTGGGGGCTTACTGTTTCAGTACGTGGAGACTTTTAAGTGTAACAGAACCGAAAGGATGGAGAACAGAGAGGAAGAATTACATCAGCAAGACTGAAGCCAGAACCGGTGATCTGAGACTTTGGCCTCGGCGGTGCGTTTGCTGTCACTGCCCATCTGCCTGGAGCCTCGCCTCCTGGTACCCGCTGATAATGGGCCTTCCAGGGCCCTCAGCATTTGGCCACACTCCACCTCTTTCATCTTATCAACCCTTCTAATCTCACCACAGTATCGCATGAGCTGCCACCCCTTCTCCCCTACCACCGCCCAGTGCTGTCTGCCTCCCCTCCCCCTTCTTCACCCACTAAATCCACAGCAGAGCTGTCTCTGTGCAAGACAAGGACCAGCCAGAAAGGAAAACCCACTGAAAAGTGTTAGGACAGCGAGGAGGAACACTGAGCCCAGTACAGGCCCTTCTGGCTCACTGGGACACGCACGGCTGTCTTCGCCCAGACCTGTGCTGCTTCATGAGGACACTTTCCTGTGACACGCAACCCAGAGCAGCTTCACTGCTACACCGGTAATAATAGAAATAGAAGCGGGTGTGCAGAGAGAGTGAGTTCACAAGCAGAAGTCCACACAGAGGCCTTTCCCATGAAAGGACAGGGGTGTCGGGGCACAGGAGAGAAAAGAAAATGAGGAAGAGGTACGGCAAGGGGTGTTGGGGAAAGTTTGCCAAAGAGCTGTGAGGAAAGTTTGTGGGTAAAGCACTGAGGGATCTATCAGCCCCAGGTCAGAGGAGGAAGCAGGCCCTTCTATGGAGGGTAGGAGAGGTGGGGGGAATGTAGCTGGAGCTGTCCAGGGTCTGCCCATCTTCCACTGCTTGTGAGAATGGCGTATTTTAAGAGTCATCCTTATGTGTCTTGAGAGGATTTTTTTCTCACAGAACACTGAGCCAGTGTCCTGTTGATTTGTGGACCTGTGGTGTGCCCCCTACCCGTGGAGGGCTTTGTCCCTGGGATAGGAGTAGAGGGTAAGGAGGGACAGGGACAGGATCGCTCCATACACAGCTGACAAGGGTCACATTTTCACATTACAGAATATGAAAAAGGGTTCAAGAATCTGTTATCCCATGGGGATCCCTGTCTACGACGTTCCCCCCTCAGAGATTTCTTCTTCCTTAATCATTTTTTAAATTAATTTATTTTACATGTGAGGGTGCTTTGTCTGCATGTGTGTCTGCACACCGTGTATGCATCTGGTGCCTGAAGAGGCCGGAAGTGGACATCAGATCCCTTGGGACTAGGGCTACAGGTGGTGGTCGTGAGTCACCATGTGAGTGCTGGGATTGAACCTGGATCCTCTGGAAGAACAGCAAGTGCTTTTAGCCATTGAGCCATCTCTCTAGTTCCGTTTTTTTCATTAATCTGAAGGAGAAAAAAGAGTCAGTTCTCTAATATTCTTTGGCTACTATCAGTTGATGTATGATTGTTCTTGGAGGTAGCAATCCCTTTCTGCCTGATACAGGAAGTCAGATTGGGATTGGTTGGAAACCACTGGTGAACATCAACTTTTCTTGAAACTGTCGGTGTTTTTATTTAGGGCCCAGGACCCAGGATCTAGTCTTTCTTTGAGGACAAGATCCTTGCACTGACTGGCTTTAGATAACCATTAGAAAGCCTGGGGAAGGTAACAGGTCAGTTTGCAGTGAAAATATTTGGTGGCCAGAATACTTACATTGCTGCTTTACCTTGTAGACAGAACTACCCAAGGGGTTGAATCTGAGTCGAGGGATATTTGAGTGCACGTTCAAATAACACAGTGCCACTAAGCTAAAACAGGTTGAAGGAACATTCTCAGAAAAGCTAGTAGGAATGGGAACCGGGGCCTGTTACGGCTGCTGGTTACGATGCCACAAATAAGGCTGGAGTCTGCTATTCGCGGGGACGGATTTCTTCCTGAACACACCCCCACTGGAGTCTTTCTCTGATAACAGCCCTGTTCAGAGCCCCTGTTATTGTCAGTTAGACAACACTCTTCAGCTATGCTTTCCCTCTGGGTGTCTAAGAGGTGACCCAGGCCTGAGCAGCTTCCTTTCTACTGGTCAAGTCCACCAAGGCCTCCTAGGGCCCTGTAAGGAGGCTGTCGGCATCCTCAGTACGTTCATCCAATCAGTTGTGCTGGTTTTCAGAAGGGGACAGGGTTGCACTGAGCACGTGACTTCCCTTGGATGTGTTGAGGACACTCTTCTCTTCTCTGCAGAACACACACTGGCTTGAGTCCAACCCCTAGAGTTCCCGTGATTCCCTAGTCAGAAGACAGCGACTCAGCATGAGTGGGGTGATCCTTTTTAAAGGGTTCTTACGACCCATTGGGTTCTGGCTGACTGTGCAGGGCAAAAACCCCTTTCTCTGCCTTGACTCTGGCTGCCTCCTCTCAGCCGCTGACTAGCAAGGCCAGTCCCACAAAGTCTGAAGTAGGAGTAATGGGTTTTAATTGTAGCTTCTGTGATTTTTGGATATTGGGGACACTTTGAAATACAACATGAGACCAGAGGATGGTAGCCTCCTTTATTGAGTGACCTTTTAAAAAGAAATAAAGCAAAAATTGTATGTATGGAGGCATTTTGCCTGAATGTGTGTCTATGTATCACATGTGTGCAGTGCCAACAAGAGGACATTGCATTCTCTGGAACAGGAGTTACAGACAGTTGTTAGTCACCATGTGAATGGTGATGAATTGAACCCCTGTCCTCTGGAAGAACAGTCAGTGCTTTAGCCACTGAGCCATCTCTCCAGCCCCTGAGTCTCTTTTTCACTACTTGTTTATATACTTAGCTCTGTGTCGTATTCCCATTTATTTGGGAATCACAGTAATCTTCAGAAGAAATTTTGGGCTTTCAGACATAATTTTAAACAGCATTCAGTCTCATTTTGGGGCTGTTATAACACAGAGCAGAGCACGGGGCGTATCCTTGTCCCCGGTGAGCCTCATGTTCAGCAAGTCTCTCCTGAAGCTTTTACACTTGAATTTAATCTTTACATCAGCCAACGGATCCCAGGCCTCTGAATCCACTCACACGCAGTGTCACCTCCCTGAACTCCCAGATGGCATCAGTCTGCCCTTACATCTCCTGGTTCTGTCTCTTTAAGAAAGATAGACAGCTGGGAAGACGAAGGGCAAGGATTCAGTCTTTGCCCAAGAGTTATCTGTAATTGTCACCAATCATTAACCACAGGAGGGAAGGACCGTGCCTCAGAAGCTGAGGCCATCAACAATGTGAAGGAGCCAACAGCTGGACTTGTAGCATGCTGAGCCCGGGAGGAGGGGTGGCAAGGCCACAGAGCCTGAATCCTCAGCTGCTACGCCTCATGTCCCCCAACCACCCACCATATTCATTAAACCGAAGTCAAGGCCAGTGGCCTCCGCTAGGCTGCTGTAAGTCAACACCCGAATCAAAGGCAAGAGAATTGCCATAAACTCAAGTCAGAGTGGGCTTCTCACACAGTGTAAAAGGTTAGCTTTTCTGCCCACGAATTTCATCCGCTTGTGTTCCCGGGCACCTCTCTGGAAGGCTTCTCCTTCGCCTAAGTCTCCTAAGCTCCTCCCACCTCCACTCCAGGAGTTCCTTATCTAGCCTCGCCATCGTAGACATCCCTCATCCCTGTTTCCCTGGCACAGGGACACACGCCTCATGCAGCGCCCTACTTCGTGTCCCAAGGACCCGCCACTCATGTCGGCTGTGACTCTCTACTAACACCCTCTCCCTGCCTAGAGAGCCCTCCTCCGCCTGCCTTACCCACATGGGTGCCTCTCTGTGGATCCTCAGGGCCCAGCACTCCACTCCAGAGCGCAGACCTTGGAAGTCACTCACCTGCTCTGCACCAAGCTCTTTACAATGAGCGGGATAGGAGGGCGTGCTGGGTCGCGCGGTGTTCATCTCCAAATCGCGTACCTCCTGCGAGTCAGACTATGGGCCTGTTAGGAAATAGAATTGTTACAGATGGATTATTTAAGATGAGGTAGGACGGGTGGTGTGTTAGTGAATGACTGGTGTCCCTAGACCATTAGAAAAGACACAGATGCCGGGCAGGACACCAGTAAGGACGGGGCAGAGGTTAGAATAATGCATCTATAAGCCAACAGACAGAGGATAACATCAGGATACTGCCAACTCCAGAAGCCAGAAGAGGCAGGAAGGATCCGCCCGTGGCCCTGCAGAAAGAGTGTGGCTCCGGGCCTCTAGAACAGTGAGAGAATCCATTTTGTTATTTTAAGCTCTGGTTTACGGCACTGTTTAGCAGCATCCCAAGAAGGCCAACATGACAGAGTCCTGAGGCGCAAGGGTTTTGTAGTCTGAAGGGAAATGTCAAAGCCTACAGCTGTCTCTCCAGCATCTCTCCCACTGCATTTGTTCTATGCCTTCTTGCAATATTACTCTGTGTCCTCTGAGTGAAGACATAAAACCTCTGTGCACGCCCCAGATCTCTGCACGCATGCAGAACCATTTTTGTCCTCTCCTTTTCCGGACCCTGCAGGGGTGAGACTGGCAGTGTTCCAACTGGCACGCCATCTGGACTCCAATGTGATGACCAGCAGTCACTCATCCTGACCTCCATGCGATATGTGTATTTAATTACGGACATCTGCTTCAGAATTCACCTGAACAATGACCTCATATAAGGTCCCAACTTACCTGTGTGTGTGTGTGTGTGTGTGTTTATATGTGTGTGTACATGGAGATGTCAGTGTGTGTGCATGAAAGTACCTGTGTGTATGCATGTGTGTGTGTGTAGGGATGCCCATGTGTGGGTGTGGTGGTTAGAATGGCAATGGCCCCCATGGGCCCATAGAGAGTGGCACTATTAGGAGGTGTGGCCTTGTTGGAGGAAGTACGTCACTGGGGGAGGGCTTTGAGGGTTCAGATGCTCAAGCCAGGCCCAGTCTCACTCTCTCTTCCTGCTGCCTGCCGATCCAGACATAGAACTCTCAGCTCCCTCTTCACCACTGTGTCTGCCCGTGTGCTGCTATGTTTCCCGCCATGACGACAATGGGCTAAACCTCTGAACTGTAAGCCAGCCCCAGTCAAATACTTTTCTTTATAAGAAATGCCATGATCATGTGTCTCTTTACAGTAATCAAACCCTAACTAAGACAGTGGGCATGTGTATGCATGCTTATGCACGTGTTTGTGGAGATCAGAAGATGATCTTAGAGTCATTCCTCAGGCACCTTCCACCTTTTGTTTGAGACAGGGTCTCCATTGGTCTGGAACTTGGCCAAGTAGGCTAAGCTAGCTGGCCAATGAGCTGTAGGGATATGCAGGGATCTCTAGCTCCTATCTTTCTATCACCAGGATTATAAGTATGCACCATGCAACATGGATTTTCATGTGAGTTTGGGGGATCTGAACCCTAGGTCTTGCAATACAAGTGTCTTATTGGCTGAGCCATTTTCCTAGCTCTTATCTTTCTTATGTATGTACCTGAATATACAGGCATATACATGTAAGGTACATGGATTAACCTTAAAACCATTATTAAAATGAAAGCAGCCCATCGCAAAAGATCATTTATGTGATTCAATTTATATAAGACGCCCTGGAAGTTTGCGAGGGCTTTCTCCGTCCAAACCTTGAGGAGCATCTCTGAAGCATCGCTGTCAGTTGCACTCATCCTCTGCTACCTTGTAAGAGGAGGCACTCCCGGCTCTGGCAATGTTGTGCAGCTCTTCTCTCAAAACATAACAATTCATCCTGGAGGAAGACTTAAAAAGCTGGGCAACTTACAAGGCTCAGGAAGCTCAGGAAGCTCAGAAAGTTACAGTACTCACAAGGCCCCTCCCCAAGCTTCTAAAAACAGTGAGTAATTCCCAAGAACGCTCTTTCTAGTGGGGCCACAGCACATTAGGCAGGGAGTTTCTAGGGACGTAGCTCTTGTAAGTCATTATCCATGCTCAGATAGGTAGGTCTTACAGTGATGCAGCTGTCTCTGAGTTGCCCATGCTCCTGTAAGTAGCCCCTCTCCCATGTCTCTGTATGGAGCCCCAATAACATCACTGATTCACCAAGGTAGAGAAGGGGTGGAATCGTTTCTTTGGTCTGTCATCAGTGCCCTATCTGGGGTGAATAAATATTTGCTTGTGGAACTCCCCAGGAAAGTCACACAACACAGTTGCTGACTGAACTGAGACTGAAAGAACAAAAAATAAGTCTAGGAAGAGTTGCTGCCTGGTCCCTGTTACGGTAAGGCTTGTAACGAAGGCTGGTGGATCTGGGAGAGGGTATCTGCAGGGACATTCCTAGGGTGGCTGTTTTTCTCCTGTGGCAATGGGGCAGTGCATGTCCTTGCTGCAATGGCAGCTGCAAGCTCCTGGTGATGAGTGATAGGACACGCAGCAAGAGAAATCTGTCTCAGACTGGAGCACCCTTGCGGGAGATGCCAGAGAAGCCGTCTTCCCTGGTGTGGAATGACATGCCACCTTGACGAATGAGGTTTGATATGCAAGTAAAGGCCGTCCACAAATCAGCTGGCAAACTAGAAAACATCATCGTTCCTGAAAGTAGCACATTTGGACAGGACCATAATCAGGCTGTGACAGCTGCTGCATAGTCTCTGCTGTGGGTAATAGGACATGTAACTGAGGCTTGGCTGTCTGCCCAGGAAAAGCTTGCTTGTGGAAGGGAGGAATTACAACTAGAAAAGGCCGTGTGGGTACGTGCCTCCACATCTGCCTCTGGTTTGTCAGGAAGAGTGGGATGGGGGAGGATGAGATGGAGCTGAGGATGAGTGGGCTCGCTGTTACAGCTAATGGGGTTCAAGGGAAAGAGGGCACAGATCAGATCCATGCTAGAGATCCATCTAGAATCCCCAAACTTGGAATTCCCGGAAATAATCAGACAATGAGGAGGAAGACAGAGAGGGGTAAACATGATAAAAGATGCCCTTTCCCACCATTAATACAGAAGATGTGGAAATTCATAATTCAGCCAGCAGATCGAGATCTAAACAATGGTCCAGTACAGAAACTCCAATAGTCAGTTAACACTCTGCATCTTGACTGCTTAAACTGGGGCTGAGGAGGCCGATTTTAAATAGGAAAAGTAAAGAACCTTCTATGACCCGGCTTATGAAGCTTTGAGACTTGTGGGCAGATGCTGTGGAAGCAGAGAAACAGTAATACAGCTACCCATCCCTCCTTGAGAATGAGACTGTATGACCTGAGACAATACAAGGGAACTCAGTCTCTGATGGACTGCTCATGTGTGAGACCGGGGACACTTGTGATCACTGGGTGAGGCCTTTGTGAAAATTGGGAATTAGAAGGCAAGAAGGGACATTATTACTGAGGGAAGTGGCACCCGAGACACAGCATTTGATGCCCACTCACAGAAGAGTTAAGGAACGGAGTTGGTTAAACGGGGACTGTTAGAGAGTTTTAGAGCCACTACTGAGCCGCAGGGTGGGTCGTGAGCTTTAGGAGGTGGGAGAGGCTCCGGCAGATCTGAATGATTTAGACCAACATATAAACCAGGTTCATAAAATGCTAGCGCAATCCAAAGGGGGCGAGAGAAGAACAAGTAGACAAAGAGGTCTGTGTGGATCACTCTCAGACGAATGCAGCAGCTCTCGTAAGGAGCCAGAGTTCCCAGAGGAAACACTGACAAGAAGCCAAATTCAGTGCTTGCGAGTCTCTGGATAGCTTTAAAGCAACAGTTTAGTTGGAAGGAGCAAATGACAGTGGTGCGGGTGGAAAAGATCAAACTTACCCTAGGGGTGCACAGTGAGCCCTACTCCCCCCACCCAGGGTATGCTGCTCTTCAAGAAAGTGTTCTCAGAGTGGAGACAGTCCCCCACCCCCAGCCCAGGGCACTTTCAACCGTCGGGTGTAGTCGATGGAGAGGTTATGGCCACAGCCCTGGTCCAAAGCCTGTCAGCATCAGAGAGTCAGTGCCAGCAGCAGCCACGGAAGCAGAATGAGGGGCATGAGGGGTCCAGATGGTTCATGGGAAATGACTGTGGGTTATGGGGGAAGAGGTGAGGTAGTGTCTCTCATCAATGCTGCTATTGCTCTTTTGACTAAATGACTGGTAGAGATGATGGGATTTTTTTGTGCCATGTTGGACCTTGCTAACATTTTAATAGTATCCTCTTAACCACCTGAAAACTGACATTTCTCTTTTGGAGTGGACAATTGTGGCCTTCAGAGATCCTTCTCACGCTCTGTGAAATTTCATTATATAATGCTAGCCCTTGAGTGCCTTACAGAGTTGTAAAAGCACCCGGAAAGACATTTGAAAACAGCAGTTAAGGTGTTTGAACACAGGCGTGTGAAGGAGTACTCCCAGAACCCCTTGATGTGACTGAGTAAAGATACCTGTGCCAAGGGTAGTCTACCTCCCTAAGAATCATGGTCAGAGACACTCCTGAGACCACCGCACCATATCACCACATTACTGTTGATTATGCTCCATAACTAGGTTAAGTACCTATTGCTGAAGACACCAAATGCTTTTGCTATAGGGTATAGAGAATTCAATCCTAGCCTGAGCTGGATGCTCTTTCCCCCTTGGCTGGCTTTTATAGTCCCATAAGGCACTGTGAATGTTACTAGGAAGAGAATTATTACCAACAGTTCTGCTCAGCTATGGACCCCAAACATTATACTACCAACATAGCAAACAATATATGCCTGCTGGTGCATATTATTATATTATACTATTATATTATAGTGGAACTACTATTGTGTGTGCAAACAACTGCTTTCCTGGTGGATGTAAAGCCCACTATGCAGGAAGTAACCACATTTGGTACTGTGACCAAGGACGAAGACCTGTAATTCGGGAGGTCAATGGCCCCACTGGGGATGCCTCTGCTGTGCACTGAGGTGTGTACCTGGTACATTGCCTTCTAAACACCTGTGCTTATGTCCATAGGTGACTGATGCTGTCAGCCTTGGTCAGTAAGAGAAGGTTCTTTTTTGCAGTGGGTGGTGGTTATTGCAGATATTAATAACCAGTCAAGCTGCTGAGAATAAATGACTCTTGCCATGATATAAAGTCCAATCCTCAGCCATAAATCCAAGAAGATAATCAGACCTTTTTATCACACACCATCCCCCAAGACTCAGGTAACACGTCAGAAGAAGTGGAAAGAATGTAGGAAGGAGTCTGAGGAAGGGGTTGTGAGTTGTGTAGATATTTCCTCCTACCGGAAGCGTCCCCTACCGGAAGGAGGAGGAAGGTTCGTAAGACCTAGGAAGGTAACAAAACATCTGCAGGTGCAGGGAGTTCAGAAAGTTAGGACCCCCTCTCCGGGATTAATAAACAGGAAGCAACTGCTAGGGAGGAAGCGCCTCTCTGGAGGGGAGCCTCTAAGATAGCAGGCAGAGAGACCCCAGGGTGCAGCTCTCTGTTGTCTGTCGTAGATGTCCTGGGGAGGAACAGATGTTTGTTCTCATCTCTCCAAGGTGGGAGAGGGGGGAATCACACAACATGCAGGGAACCACTCTAGTTGAGTATGATGTGGCTTTTTATTTGGCTCTTTAAAATATGCCCAGTGGCTCTGTATGCACTCCTTTTGATTTTAATGTGGCAGCATCACGCTCTGCCATTCAGCACGGTGACTATCATCCTTGGGATGAGCCCAAAACCTCCAGCTTCACACCAGCTGGGGCCCATGCCCCACTTCTGGGCCTGTGTCAGAACCTCAGAGAAGACCAAGATGCAGACCTGCTGCCCTGCAGGGCGTGCATGTGACAACCCCGCTGTCCACAGCCGGCAAACTGCACCGCAGAGCAGCTGTACTAACTCCGTCCCCTCCCCCACAGGCAGTGCCAGAGGCTCCTCTTTTCTGCACACCGTGGCAACACTCGGCATCCTGCAGCTGACCAATTTCCGCCATTACTGAATGTTAGCTTCGATCTCGTTGAATGCTTCGGGTTTTCCCAAATGGCTACTGCGTTTACTCTTGAGCCCTTTTGGTTTCCTCTCTTTTGAGTTACCTCTGAGATTCTTTACGCAGGACCCCATAGAGATGACTGTCTCTGGCTGATTTGCAAGAATTCCTTGTGTATTCTAGATACTAGTCCACTCGCACTTTATGAAAACCTGCTTTATTAGAAAACTCATATCCACAGTTCACTCGTTCAAAGAATGCACATCAGTGAATTGTGATGTATGACAGAAACATGCAACCATCAGCAGTTTCAGAACACTGTACTTACCTCAAAGAGAATAACCCACAATCACCGTATCTCCCCGCAGCTTTCTAGCCCGTCCCCAAGCCCTAGCAACCAGCACACTTCCAATCTGCTCTACAGATTGTGTCCATTCTGGAGATGGTGGCTTCTCCAGACACTGCCTATACGCAGAATCATTTAATCTATGACCTTCTGCAAATGACTTCCTTCATTTAACACAATGGTTCTAATGCCCAACAATCTGTAGCATGTATCAGTATCTCATTCCTCTCTGTGGATTGGATAAAAAACTGCTCATCAGTTGTTAAACACCTGAGTTTCTTCTGCCTTTTAGCAATCCTGACTAATACTGTTGCAAACATTTTTGTGGGTGAATCTATGTAAACTATGTTTTTGCCTTAAGTATTTATCTGGCAGTGAACTTACTAGGTCTTGTGGAAAGTTTATAGTTTATTCATATTTTACAAAGTGTCTGCCTCATTTCCATTACCACCAACTGTGCACAATGGTTCAGACTTCTCCCTATCCTGCCAACCCTTATTAATATATGACATTTTCCTGTTCTACGTGCTTCATTTCTGTTGTTGATATTTTTCTCTGATTTGGCACACAGCAATTGTAAGTATTATGGAATAAAATATGGCATTTAAATACTTACATGTAATGATCAGGGAACTCGGTGTGTCTACCATCTGAGATGTTTGTCACTTGTGTTGAGAAATTCCATCACTGGAACGGAAGGACATTATGTTAAGTCAAATAATTCAGGCACAGAAATGCAAATTCTTTGTGTTCTCATTTATATGTGGGAAACAAAATTGATCCCATGAAAGTAGAGAATAGAGGCAGATGTGGCGGCACACACCTTTAATTCCAGTGCTTGGGAGTCAGAGGCAGACAGATCTCTGTGAGTCCAAGGCTAGCCTGGTCTACATATCAAGTTCCAGGCCAGCCAGGGCTTCATAGTGAAACCCTATCTTTACAACAACATTAGAGAACAGAATAATGGTCCACAGCCTAGGAGGGGAGGACTAGTGTGTTTATAAAGATGCAGTTGGGTGAGTAGAACAAACAGCCTTCAATGTTCCAGCACAGTGGATAGATGGTAGGTGACAGCGGTGAACTACGGCCAAGCTGCAGAGTTGGGTTTAAGCAGTCCTTACGTTGACGTGTGCGTCTCCGGAGCCTGAAGTTGATGAGGTGTTTTCTTCAGATGAATATCTACTCAAATACTTGCCCCCTCTTAAACAAAAATTCATTTTTGTTTTTAATTATGTGCCTAGGTATTGGAAGAAGGTAGATGCACATGGTACAGATGCCCGAGGAGGCCAGAAGCTTCTGACTGCCTGGAGCTGGAACTATATACAACACAGGCGCTGGGCCTCAAACCCAGATCCTCTGTAAGAGCAGTGCTGTCTCTCAACCACCAAGCCGTCTCTCCAGTTCCATCCACCCATTTCAAAGTGGACTATTTGTCCTTCTTTTAATGAGTCCTAAGTCCTTTGTAGATGGCATTCTCTTAGGATTGGTGAACATTTTCTCCCGTCACTTCCTTGTTGGTGTCCTTTGAAATCCGCAGGTGTAGAATGCTGCTGGCGTCCTACTTACCTGGGGTATTTCCTTAATGGTTTCGTTTTGTTTTGTTTTGTTTGTGCTTTTGCGGTCTTTGCTAAGACTACCATATCAAACCAAAGTTTAAGAAGATTTGCTCTCTGTTGTTTTCTTCTGAGAGTCTAAGGCTTCTAACCTTTTTTAGAAGGTCTCTGATCCATTTCCAGTATTTCAAGTATGGGTATGAGGTGTGAGGTGGGGGTCCAGCCCCCTTCTTCTGTATGTGACTCCTTCCTTCACTTTAAACCTGTGCAAGTATCTTCTTGTGCTACCGACTGTTTTCCTTTGCAGAAGTAAAAGAAGTTGGGCTTTCCACAGTCTGCTTGTTCCTGGGACTACCTCCAGTCCAAACCCACTTAGCTCTCTGTGGAATTAATTATTGAGCCCACAAATAATTCTCAACTGAAAAGACAGAAACTATATCTCACTGTAGTGAAAGACAGAAACTACATTTCCGTCACTGTGACAGTTAAAGCTAATCCTATTCAAATCCTAGGATATTGAGTCGACTGTTTTCTCCTGTCCTTATCTAGTTGCTAATAGATCCTGAAATGATTTGCAAGGCAAGCAATAGGAAAGAGAGTGACAAGACCCGCATCACCCACATGAACACAACAGCCCCAGAGCTGCATCCTCTGTCCTTTCTGAGTACAGCTAGGATCTCAGCATGCTGAAAAACAGTTCTATGGCCTCATCTAGGCGGTTTCTCTTGCTCTTTCAAAAGCCTTCCTCTCTGATTCCAAGTTCCATATATGCATTCAATGCTCTTTTTTATGCCTTGAGTGACTGTCTTCATCAGCCCCGCTGTGCCAGGGTCTGCTTCCTATTAAGAACTGACTAGAAGTTTCTCTTTACAGCAATTGGAGCCCATCACAGGAAGGCACAACTGGAACCAATACAGAGATCGATAGATTGTGGAGAGCCTAGACCCAATAAATACATCAACATCACAGCTACTGCAACTATGGCTCAGGAAACATCATGGAAGAGGGGTCAGAAAGATTCTAAGAGTCAGAATACCAGGAAGACTGCGGAGAAACAGTCTCTCCTACAAACAGCTGTGTAAACAAAGTCAGAACAATAGCAATATTAATAGACATACTAACGTGGAAGGAAGGAATTTTCAGAGGGACCCACCTCTGACAAATAATTGCTGGGAAAGGGAAAATTAATCTCTCCCAGTAAGCCCCGTTATTGGTTATCCAGTACAGAATGGTCATCCCTGAGACCATATGCATAGAAACAACAAAAATGGACCCGGCTGGTTTATTTATTTGTGTATAAATATCATACATAGATATATACACACATATATGCGTATAACAATAATAATCAAAGAAAAAGAGGCTCTCAATGTGAGAGTTGGGGAGCAGGAGGGGGTTGGGGGGAGGACACCTGGAAAGTGCCAGAGGGAGAAAACAGAAGGTCAAAGTGATGTAACTTTATTGTTTATTATCCAAAAGTAATAACAACACGGAAAACAGAACTGGCTAGTACATTTCCCCTTAGTTTTTACTCTAATATTTGAACATGACACTGTGTTCACAAACTATGACATCACACAGCTCGTGACAGAGAACATCAAGGACAGGTGGTACTGTGAAGGGGAAATCACGGGGAAACAGCCCAGCACCCCAGCACCCATCTAGGGAGGCACCCCACGGGCTATAGGTCCCTAGCTACGTTGACCCATACCTCACGTGTCCCTCCCTGTGGGGCGGGGTCCAATTTCTTCAAGAAGGCTTCTGGGGTCAGGGGCCAGGAACAAAGTCTGAGAGCTGGGGAGAGACAGAGCAGAGCACACAGGTGGGTTCTGATGGGACACCGAACAGGTCAGCAGAGAAGGGCCAAGGGCAAGGTGACTAGGCACAGTGTGTGTGTGCGTGTGTGTGTGTGTGTGTGTGTGTGCATGTGTGTGTGTGTGTGTGTGTGTGTGTGTGTTGGGGGGCAGGGGACAGGAAGATAGAGTGCCAGAGCCCAGAATGGTTGTGGAAGGCCACTGCAGGCCACTCTGGGGTGAGAGAAGAGGCCTTCGAGGGGGCGGTTTGCAGGGAACAGCGTGCCTCTCATTTGAAGCAGAAAGGGTCAATGGCTACCAAGTTCTCTTTTGCCTCTCTGGTTCTGCTGCAGGTCCCTCCCCTATACTGCCCACGTGACTTCAGAAGAGGGAATTCTAAATGTCTTCTGCATCTCCTTCTTATTGGCTAAAGCAAAAACACATTTGGAGATGATAAGAAACTATAAAGAGGAAGGCCGGCCATAAGGGACATGAGAACACTAGGCACACACAATGCCTGCATTAAGGTCCCAGCCCCACCTTTGGGAAAGGCAGTACAACGTCAGTGGTTAATAGAGGGTGGGGTGCAGGGAGGGAGGAGCAGGGAGAGCTTGGAGGATTGGTGGGGGAGGGCAGTGAGACCACTGACTGACACCGTGGTGGCAGGTGCCTGTCCTTACACACATCAGGAGCCTCTGGATGCACCCTCAGCTCTGGGTATAAATGGGGTGCCCCTGTGGTTCAGCTGTTACACGTGGAACGTGCCGGTGGGTGCCGAGGAAGCTGCCAGAAGCGGCAGGGGACGTGGGGCAGTGCTCTATATTTCCTGTTCGATGGAAGTTATGGAGCTAAAACACTCTTAAAACTGAAGCTGCACCGAGCAGTCCTGTCAGAGGGCCAGTGGAATGTCTGAGGAAGACTCCAGGTTCTGCCTGAAACTTCTGGTGTCAGTGACAGACATAAGACAGCTCTTCTGTTGAGAAATGTCGCCAGGAGGGACGTCCCCTCCCGGGCCCGGCAGCATCGAGATCAGGTTAGGTCTGGAGAAACCAGAGCTCGTGACACCAGCAGAAGCCAACATACGTGCAGGAGCAGAGGTGGCCAGGGAACTCCGCATGTGGCAAGGCCTGACAGGCAGCCTCACCCCAGGTACAAAGGAGTTCAGAAGGGTGGATGCTGAGATTCCAAGCATCCCAGAGACCCTGCGCTGCATGCATATACAATATTTTCCTTGTGGCTTAGGGATAGTGTTGTGGGTAAAGACCCCGACTATGTCCTCCCCAAAAAGGAAAGAGGAAGGTATTGTCTCTGGCTTGCTGCCTGCGATGAACTGACTAAGGAGCTTCTATAGCCTTGGTGGTCAAGGAACCCCTATGCACATACTGCAATGAGGGGCCAGAGAAAAGTGGACAGGGCTGCCCCTATGCTCCCCACTCCCACCCCCACCCCCAGTGTGCTGTGGTCCAGACTGCATCATCAGGGGTCAGCTTAAAAACAAAGATTAGTTAACACTCCAGGTGTTCCTGGAAGGCCAGCTTTGTTCCAAACTATATTCCTAACATAGGAGTTGCTTTTTTTTTTGAACCAACCTAGAGGAGAGCATGCTGCTGGTGTCATGTCCACTTCACAGATGAGACAATGGAGAATTTAAGCAACGTGGCCAAGATCACGCAAGTTGTCCTTATGATGTCATTGAGCAGGACTTGAACCCAAGACAAACCCGAGAGCCTGCACTTTGAACACCTACATTAAATTTCAAAAGGCGGCCCTTAAAGGGCATTTGATTGTGGGGGAGATGATCAGATGGTAGAACTTTCCCTGCAAGTGCAAGAACCTGAGTTTGGTTCCCATGAAGCCCATGGGAAATTCCAGAAGCGGCGACACATACTTACAACCCCAAGGTCAGGGAGGCAGAGGCAGATTCCTAGAGCTTGCTAGTGGCAAGCCAGTGAGTTACAGGTAAAAGTCAGAGTTTGCCTTACCAAAAAAAGAGCGGAGAATGAAGGGGAAGGCATTCGAAGTTGACTTCTCCCTCACACATGCATGGAGCATAGTGTGTGCGCACACGTGTACACACACACACACACACACACACGTACACACACGTACACACACGTACACACACGTACACACACCCACGTACACAAGCACCCTTCCACAGATATATATCCACATATACACACATTTTCATCAAAGGCAGTTGTTTTGCAGTGAGTATAACCTTCTGCCCCACCAAGATACTGTGGCCCTTGAGGTCCAATCCTTAGGCTGCTGTGACTCACTCCCTGACTTAGGAAAATGTTCCTCTTTTGAAATAAACTGCCAGAGAGGCCCAGACATGAGAACATGTGTAGACAAGGAAGTCCTCACGACTATAAGAGGTGAGCAGAAGGGAGGAGAAGTCAGTAGGTGCGTCCACAGAGAACTGGATAGGATTAGGAACCAAGAATGAGTAGGGACCCAGAGACCCCGTCTCTGCCTTCAGTTTGATTGACAGGGGGAAGCTGGTAGGAAGGAAAGTGCTGGGGCTGAGGGACAAGGTGCTGTGAGCTGCTCAGTGGGTTAAGGGTAATACTCAAGTCCTCTCCTCCCCTCTGCTGTGTTCCAGAGCCATGCAGCTGGCACACCTGAGCCTGGCCTTTGGCTGGGCAGCTGCCATATTGATGCTACAGATGACAGATGCGGAACCGGCCGTGAGGGCTCCTTATGACAAAGCCACAGTATTTGCAGACCTGAGCGCCCCGGAGATAAAGGCTGTGCACAGCTTCCTGATGAGCAGGCCAGAGCTGGGGCTGCAGCCATCTGCAAAACTGACTTTGGCCAAGAATTCTGTGTTCCTCATTGAGATGCTACTGCCCAAGAAGAGGCACGTGCTGAGATTTCTGGATAAAGGAGAAAAAAGTCCTGTCCGAGAAGCCAAAGCCATCGTCTTCTTCGGTGCCCAGGAGCACCCCAATATCACTGAGTTTGCTGTGGGGCCCTTACCACTGCCCAAGTACATTCGAGTCCTGTCTCCCAGGCCAGGGCATCATCTGTCCTGGTCATCCAGGCCCATCTCCACAGCAGAGTATGACCTCCTCTACCACATGGTAAAGAGAGCTACCACACCTCTGCACCAGTTTTTCCTTGACACCACTGGTTTCTCATTCCTGAGCTGTGACGCCCAGTGCTTGACTTTTACTGATGTGGCCCCCCGTGGTGTGGAGTCTGGTCAGCGTAGAAGCTGGCTCATCATACAGCGCTATGTGGAAGGCTACTTCCTGCACCCCACGGGGCTGGAGATCCTAGTGGATCATGGGAGCACAGACGTCCGGGACTGGAGAGTAGAGCAGCTCTGGTACAATGGCAAGTTCTACAACAGCCCAGAGGAGCTGGCTCAGAAATACGCAGACGGAGAAGTGGACACGGTGGTCCTCGAGGACCCACTGTCTCATGGCACAGAGCAGCCCCCACTCTTCTCTTCCTATAAGCCCCGGGGGGAATTCCCCATGCCCACCACTGTTGCTGGCCCCCACGTTGTCCAGCCCGATGGCCCCCGATACAAGCTGCAGGGCAACACTGTGCTCTACGGAGGCTGGAGTTTCTCTTTCCGGTTAAGATCCTCTTCTGGGCTGCAGATCTTTAATGTGCTCTTTGGGGGTGAGCGTATTGCCTATGAGGTCAGCGTGCAAGAGGCCGTGGCACTGTACGGAGGACACACGCCTGCAGGCATGCAGACTAAGTACATTGATGTTGGCTGGGGCCTGGGCAGTGTCACTCATGAGCTGGCCCCTGGAGTCGACTGCCCAGAGACCGCTACTTTCCTGGATGCTATCCACTATTATGACAGCGACGGCCCTGTCCGTTATCCTCGCGCTCTCTGCCTCTTTGAGATGCCTACAGGGGTGCCCCTTAGGCGCCACTTTAACTCAAACTTTAAAGGTGGCTTCAACTTCTATGCGGGTTTGAAGGGCTATATGCTGGTGCTTCGGACAACGTCAACAGTCTACAATTATGATTACATCTGGGATTTCATCTTCTACCCTAATGGTGTAATGGAGACCAAGATGCATGCCACTGGCTATGTCCACGCAACCTTCTATACCCCGGAGGGGCTGCGCCATGGCACGCGTCTGCAGACCCACCTGCTTGGCAACATCCACACACACCTAGTGCACTACCGTGTTGACCTGGATGTGGCAGGTAGGTCTCAGCGCCAGGCTCTCTCAGTCACTCAGCTGCTTCTCGTTAATAGATTCACTCCACGGGGCGTGGGCTGAGCCTCTCTGAGTCACGTCAGGGTGATTCTTTCTGTCTGCTTCTGAGCAATTCAAAACAGCATGTGTCCCTAACAAGTGGTGTTAATAAACAGCGCCCTGGGGTTACCCTGTATGTGGGGTGTGCATCTGTCTTGGGCTGGGTAGGTTGGTAAGTCTGGAGTGAGGAAGAGGTAAGTGTCCAGGTGGGTAACAGATTCTGAAGCCTGGTACTTTGAAACGGGGCCCAGTGGCATCTAGGGCTGCTCGGTGTGCTTCACGGATAAATGATGTCACCACAGAGGAGTGGCAGGGATGGGATACCTGACGTCAGATTCGATAGCAGAGCAAGGCCACCAAGACCAGATGAATGGCTTCCACCCGTTTGTCCCCAGTTGACTTCTAACCCATAGTATGCTGACAGTCCCTGGACCTGTACAAATATGGCTGCCCCTGTGCTGAGGTTAAGACCACAGAAAATGTTCTGGAGTGCAGCTCTCCAGAGATCTGCAGGGTCTCTGCCTACACCATGTGCCATAACTGACCTACGAACTGACCTGGAACTCCTCGGGTTTCATTCCCTTTGTCCTTGCCACCATCATGGTGCCCCGCCACGGGCCCAGGTCTGCTCTCAGCATCTTCTTTACTGCTGGCTCTGGCTGTAGTCTAAGATGGACATCTTAGGAAGTTTCTCTTCCACATTTGAATCTCACCCATCATCTCCTCGCATGCCCCCAGGCACCAAGAACAGCTTCCAGACCCTGAAGATGAAGCTGGAAAACATCACCAATCCCTGGAGCCCAAGCCACTCCCTGGTCCAGCCCACACTGGAGCGGACCGGGTACTCCCGGGAGCAGCAGGCCGCATTCCGCTTTGGAAGGACTCTGCCTAAATACCTGCTTTTTAGCAGTCCCCAAAAGAACCCTTGGGGCCACAAGCGCAGCTACCGCCTACAGATCCACTCGATGGCTGAGCAGGTGCTGCCCCCAGGCTGGCAGGAAGAGCA
This sequence comes from Cricetomys ansorgei, assembly GCA_026225945.1. NCBI lineage: Eukaryota > Metazoa > Chordata > Mammalia > Rodentia > Nesomyidae > Cricetomys > Cricetomys ansorgei. Next base: position 233,522 of record JAMJFZ010004042.1, read on the forward strand.
GGCTGTCACTTGGGCCAGGTGAGGATGTTCAGAGAGAGCCAGGGGCTCCCTTCAGTGACGGTGTGTGCCTGTCTGTGCTTCTGTCCTCCAGCCTCTGAGGCTGTGTGTGCCTGTAGGTATGCATTTGCCTGCACTCGGGGAGGGGAGGCGGGGCTCACAGGGGCCCTTGGCCCTTGAGTGCCAATAGGCAACCTTGAAGACTCCCAGGAGACAATAATCATCATTCGGTGGAAGCAGCCACTGCCTAATCTTTGACCCTCAGGATGTTCCCTGGAAGGGGCTTAAAGGCAGCTCGGTACCCAGAGACATCTGACCTCTCTCCTCGGCAGGTACCCCCTGGCTGTGACGAGGTATCGGGAGTCTGAGCGCTACAGCAGCAGCCTCTACAACCAGAATGACCCCTGGAACCCCCCCGTGGTTTTTCGAGGAGTTCCTCCGGAACAATGAGAACATTGAAGAGGAGGTACTGACCCCATCCCCACCCCTGCCCACCTCAGGCCTTATGGTCCTAGAAGTATGGCTTTTTTTCTAGTATATGGTGAGCTCTAGAGTCATAATAGATCTGCCCACTTCTCTAACGGGACTGAGAGCATCTCAGGAAGCTCGTAGACATGTCTTTAACGATCCAAGCCAAAGAGCCCCGGGGTAACCTGCCCTCAGCACTGCCCTGCCCACTGAAGCCTTTCTCTCTCCCATAGGATTTGGTGGCCTGGGTGACAGTGGGCTTCCTGCACATCCCCCACTCAGAGGATGTCCCTAACACAGCCACACCTGGGAACTCTGTGGGCTTCCTGATCCGGCCCTTCAACTTCTTCCCAGAGGACCCATCCGTGGCATCTAGAGACACTGTGATAGTGTGGCCTCAGAACAGAGACCTCAACTATGTCCAGCACTGGATTCCTGAGAGCAGACACTGCCTGATGCCTCCACCTTTCAGCTACAATGGGACCTACAAGCCTGTGTGAAGGGCCTGACCCCAGCCTCTGCAGAACAGTCCCAGAACCCCAGGCAATAAACCCTTCTGTTTCTACCCTGGAAGCTGCTTTTAAGCAGCAGGGGGAGGGCTGGCTATGGGCTCTATTCATGCTTCTTTACCGAACCGACCAAAGACTTCCATGGCCAATGCAAAGGAAGGATACTGAACTTCTCAATCAGGTGGGTTTTTTTGTTTTTGTGTGTGTGTTTATGTTTAAGGCCTTTATCTTCCTGTAGTGAGGCTTCAGGAAATTTGTCTCATCTCAATGATGGGCATAAGAAAGCTGTTAAATGGAAATCTAATAAAACAACACCTTCAACCTTTGGACATTGATCTGGTAGCTGGGGTTTGCCCCATGATCTCTTTCTAAACACACACACACACACACACACACACACACAATATGCATATGTTGATTTGTTGCAGTTTTTGTCTGTAAAGTATATAAAGCTTAGGGATGCCCAAGGGCAATGTGTTAATAAAACAGATTCCAACCTTCTCTT